>CM074501.1:25250962-25315332 GCA_037389245.1 Oryzias sinensis | reverse complement strand
ATATATATATATATATATATATATATATATATATATATATTCTTTCTAATTCTGACCAATCTATTTGAAAAGAATGATGACAGTTGTGGGTCAATTTCTATGAAGATAATAAAATGTTTTTGAAACCTTTATTTTTTGTTGCAGGTAAAGTTGTGTCAGTAATTAGAACATTAGGCATATTAAACCCTTGAGCTATCCTAGGCACTCTACCATTGGGAGTTGGGTCATCTAGACCCACTAGACAGTGCTCTGAACCATTTTTCTTCAATGATTTGTGAACTTCGCTGGTGTCCATGGATTACATGAAATTTTTCCACCTTTGTCCACCTTTGTCATGGTAAGAATAACACGGCAAAGTAAGGATGGGGTCATCTAACAGCACAAGGGTTAATATGAAGATATCCTAACATCGGGTGTCTGTCAGTGATGGAATTGGAAGGGGGTGTGNTATATATAGTCTTTCTAATTCTGACCAATCTATTTGAAAAGAATGATGACAGTTGTGGGTCAATTTCTATGAAGATAATAAAATGTTTTTGAAACGTTTATTTTTTGTTGCAGGTAAAGTTGTGTCAGTAATTTTAACATTAGGCATATTAAACCCTTGAGCTATCCTAGGCACTTTACCATTGGGAGTCGGGTCATCTAGACCCACTAGACAGTGCTCTGAACCATTTTATCTTCAATGATTTGTGATCTTCACTGGTGTCCATGGATTACACGAAGTCTTTCCACCTTTATCCACCTTTGTCATGGTAAGAATAACACGGCAAAGTAAGGATGGGGTCATCTAACAGCACAAGGGTTAATATGAAGATATCCTAACATCGGGTGTCAGTCAGTGATGGAATTGGAAGGGGGTGTGGCCTCTCCTGTTCAGAATCCTGTTCAGACTGAAGCTTAGGTCAAATCGAGAACCACAGTCAAGGACCATGACCATACTTACTGTGCAATTTGATCTACAGGTATAAAAAACAAAAACACAAACTTGTTTAGAAAATTGTTTTTTGTTGTTGTAATGTGTGCTGAGCAGACAAAGTACCTTGCAGCCAGTCCAAGCCTTCCTGCAGGCCTTCTCCTCGGACAGCGTTACTGGCACTGAAAAAAAAAACCAGTTCAGCACTTTGTTGCTCATATTCATTTTCATTATACTGTTCATGGAGCCTAGCTGTTATTGGCTGTCAAGATATTAATCCATCAGCCTTCCATCTGTCCAATGAAAATCTTTTTAGAGAGGCAAACGGCAGCTCATTTACTTGGCACCTCTAACGTTTATGTGAAATCTTCTGGAAAATGTGTCAGCTTTTCAGTCAGCTGGAGAAGCTTGTGATGTTAATAGTGAAGATGAGGTGCTTTCTAACTCCAGGCTACTTTTTTTTCAAGGCTGTAGATTTGAAAGCGCAGGGGAAGACACATTACCAGATGTGCCAGGGTTTGTCCTTGATGTTCTCCAAACATAACATCTGTGAGACTTTGACAGAGGACATGGCATCTTGCAGGTCCATCTTGTTGGCAAAGAACAATACAGGAATCCTTTTCCCCCGAATGTCTGTGCAGTAGAAAAGTCAGGAGATGTGCAGAGGAACTGACATTTGGGATTTATTTACAACCTCTACCAAAGAGTGGGACATAACACTTTGTTTTTACACTTTTTGTCACATTACAATCTTTTTTGGTTTTCTTTATCAGCTTTTCTAATTTTGCAGGATTAAAACCCTTTTCTAAAATTTAATATAGAATTTAACTTGGGTAGAGTTCCAATAGTTTCCATAGCAACATTTCTTTTACAGACAACAGATTCAGTAATATTATTAAATGATACAAATATGTTATATAGAAAAACTTGACAAAAATCTGAATACCTCTGATTTTCACATGCATTTTCTGCATCATCACTCTGGATGTCAAAATCAGACTTTGGATTTGTCCTTTCTAATCATTTATAACCTATAGTTCAATCATTTTAGGGGCTTTGGCATTGCTTTGTTTAATTGAGCTGGTAATGATGGTCCATAAAAGACTTTTCTTAGCCTGAAAACTGTTCTAGTCAGGGGATTTCACATTTTCTACCACAAATTCTTCTTTCTAGCAGGGTACGTTTTACTTCCTCTTGTTCTGGATTTTATATTTTTATGGCAAATTGTGTTTGACATCTCTGTCAGTGTTTTAACATTCTGTCTTCTCATAATCTTTCGTTTTTTGTGCATGCTCAAACCAAAGTTTGCAATGTGAAAATAATTGTTTAATTTTTACAGTCATTGTTGAATTACCTTCTATAAAATTGATATATATTTTTGATTTCTAAATGGATAACATAATGCTTTATATCAAACAAAAAAAGTAAAAGAACAATGTGTATTACTACCCGTACAGATAATTTGAGGCAGTTTGGTGTAAAATCATTTTATATTTTGAAACAGTTGGCAGATTTAGGTCAAGTTTATTTTGTTCCCTCTTTTTTGCATTTAGGAAATAATTATTGTGTAAATATTTCCTGGTAGAGCCCTTTCTTTGTAAATTTAGTTTTTAGTCATCATTAAAAGATATCTTTTGATTCTCTATGAATTTCTTTTCTTAGTGGGAACTCCCTGTTTATGTACCAATTCAATGACATGGAGTATTTCCTGTTTTATTGAATTCACCTAGGGGTGTTTAATTTTCCAAAATTCCTTTCTTATTGCTGTAGTTTGTTTTTCCAGTTTAATTGAGACAATTTCTTTGTATCTTGTTTTATCTCTAACTTTAGTTTGATCAAATATTAGAGTTAAAAAAAATATTTTTGTACGTGAAAATGGTATACAACATAAGAAAAGTAAAGCGTACCTTCATGGTTAAGAAAAGTGTCCAGCTCCTCCTTAGTAACAACCATCCTAAGCTTGTCACTGCTGTCAATGACAAATATAATAGCATGGCTTTCCCTGCAAAAAATAAAAAAAATCAGTTAAAATGAAATGTTAGAAATTTAATATGAACATACAGTATATGGAATAATCTCATACTTATAATAATGTTCCCATAAGCTTCTGTATCTGCTTTGTCCAGACATATCAAAGACTGTAAATGACAGGCTACATCAGAGAAACACAAAGAAACAACACAATTAAATGAGACAATGCGGTTGATTTAAAAGAAGTTGACACTTAAACCCTTTAGTGTATTAAGCACTTCACCTTGAACTCTTGAACTTTTCAATACTAAAACCAATTGTTGGGACAATCTCCTGTGCCTGTGTCTGCACACAATCACCACACACAAACACACAAAAAAGACAAGTGATGGCAAAAGCATGTCAACAAGGGGAAAAGAGGAAATGTGCTATACGGACTTTACCTGACTAACATGTTTCCACTCTGGCGACAACGGACCTAAGTGATTTGGATGCTGAAAACCAATGATCGTAATGGTTTTTAACAAAATCTTTAACTCTATGCATCTGAGCACATGTTGAAATGGCACTGAGAATGCTTTATATGCTGGATAAGTTTGTCCTGTTTCCTGTCAGAAACTAATGCCTCTCCATTGCACAACACTTACAAACATGCCAGCCGCCTCACAGGTGATACACGGTGTCACAAACTTACGTTTGCCGGCTTCAGCTGGTTGATGATGGTACTTTTGCCGCTGTTGTCCAGTCCCAAACATAGAACGTTGACCTCTTTCTTCCTCAATCCGAGCCAGCCTGATAGTTTATCCAGCAGACCCATTTTGACTGGCTATAGCGCTGAAATTCTCCACACATTACCCCATAGGTGGTCTGATTACTGGTAATCAAGCGTGTGAGATTTGCAGATTCCCATGAAAGCAAACATTAATGATAAAATTTAGCTGTGAATAGCGCCCTGCAGCTACTGCTGTGAGTAGATGAGATGCTGCCTGGCCATCCCAGCTTGCGCCTGGTAATCCTATTAGGGCGAATTAAGCCCAGTGAACCACTGGGTGACCTGCTCACAGAGTATGGAGCTTCCCAGGCTCCTGATGCATTTGATTTATTAAACTCTAACGATTTCCCTCTTTTGGGAAACATCACTTATTTTGCACTTTTGAAAAAGGCAGCATAGGCATAACTAGTTAGATTGTTAACTTGTGTTTTTGGAACCGCTTAATTTTGTTAATGGAGAATGACCGCATGTTAAAAAGAAAAGGAATGCATGCACACAAGATTTAAATGTCAACTTTGTTTATTTAAATCTAATGAAACGTGTTTTAGCCCTCTAACTGAATCACAGGGAGATATTTGGATGAATTAAAAGGCCAAAATATAACGAAATAAAAGATTTTTTTAAATTGTTTCTATAATTTATAATGTTTAGAGACTACAGCTCCATCTTTTGGTTGTTTGTGCCATGACGATCATTTGCCAGTTGATAAATAGATAAAAGTTTACATAATATTTTAAAGAACCAAATGAGAAATTTTGATCCATCACGTTGAACCAAAAGAGAAAAGGAAATGATCTCTGAGTGTTAAGTAACCTCAGTTTTAATAAGTTAAAAACTTCACCAAGAAATACTTCAACAAATTTTCTTTATTTAAATCCTCAGCTTAAATTTTTGCTTCCCCAACTCAAAAACTGCAGCAAAACGAAGTGAGCAACCACCAGGACAGTTCATCTTTATTTTGCAAATAAATATTCGCTGAATCTCCTTCTTACAGTGTGCAAGATGTACTACATCTCTTTGGAAATTATAAAAAAATAATGATACAAGAATCATAAGTTTACTTGTACTTTGTACAAAAGAACGTTCTAACATTGCTCAGCAGTAGAACATGCCAAACGAACAGCATCTGAAAATCTCAGTATTTTGTAAAGGGGGTGGTGACAGGGAACATGAGTGGAAAAGTTTGGGTTTTGTGTTCACGCACCGTTCCCATTCCTGAAGCTTAGACGAGCTACTACACCGTGACCGGAAGGCACAGATCTGCAGATCCGGTCTGAATTGAGCCCCGAGCTCCAGTTTGGGACATGTCGGCCGTCGCTCTCATACAATCGGAAGAATGGCTAGGTCCTGTGACTGCACTGAAACTCACAAACGTGTCACTGTCTTGCATGGAAAGAGACGTTAAGGCATTGTGTGTCTTTGCGTGTGTGTAAATAACGGCTGATGTTAAAACGGCGTGTGATAAGTGATGATGCTGTTGTTTTTTGTTTTTTTTTAAACATTTTTTTGTCAGCTTCCTCTTTACAATCCTCACAACTTTAGGCTTACACTAAGCTACTTCTGTTTTTCTCAGGCAGCTAACCTTTTTCGTCTTGGACTAGACTAAAGTCTGCACTACTGTGTATTTACCACAGAAGGAATGATGAAGAAACTTTAAAACACCCATGACATAAAGCAGACACAACCAGTTTTCATTTCAAACCGTACCATATATGCTGGCTGCTCATGTGTCATGTGACCACAGTGCACAAACCGCTGAGATCTCTCACGGTCTGTACACTTTTCCTGTTTTTTTCCAGGGCCTCATCCCGCATCCTGTCAGCCGGTGCTTCTGTTGGTGTATGTCCAGGTATTAACAAATGATGCCTCCAAACACAAAAAAATATCACCCATTTCTATCTAAAAATCAGTGAACATTCATTTATAAAGACAGTGGAGATTGTGCCTTTTTTTTTTTGTTTTGTTTTTTTGCCCCTGGCTATGTTTGACATTCGTAGTTAATACAGAAGAAGGAACCAGGCGGATTCCACATCTGTGAGCACGCCGTCTGACTTGTACGGTGGTTTGTCATTCATCTTTCTCTACTGAGGTGACTGCATAATACTGTATTGCTAATTATGACAACATAAAAGAATATCCTAAATAATATCCAGATTTACAAGGGCTTTCACATACAGAATTGCACATATATATTCATATTAGGTTTTTATAACTTTAATTGTCTATACACTTAAACATTCATTAAATCTGCCTAACTTTCGTCTTTCTTCAAGTAATATTGTACCATTTTTCTGGAGAGTGCTAAAGCAATATTTAAATAAACTATCAGGATAAACTATTAAACGCAAAAGAATAAAATATTTCAGCATATTTAATTTTTAAGGACTAACTGTTATAAATTGCACACTTGATAGCAGCTACATGAGCACATAATTCTGAGCAAAAGAAAAAAAAATCCAAAGAGTCAGTGGTTTACATTTGCAAGTCTTCGTTTCTAGATATTGTTGCTCCACTCAAAAGGTACTCTTGTTTCAACAAGGCATTACATTCCCCTAAGTGAGGGCCTGGGCTTGCCTGTGAGGTCTTGCAGAGTCTGGTAGAGCCAGGCGTACAGGTGTAAGGGGGGGTGTACAAAATGAGTGGGAGGCCGAGGAGAGGTCTGTTGGAGTTTCTGTCCGATGACCTCCTGCATGAGGACTTAAGACCCAGGCACAGGCTGTAGGCTGTGGCCGCACGGCTTAGACTTCGCTTCCATCTGCTCCGTCGTCGCGTCCATCCCAGGCTGTGTTCAAGAGCGTCCTCATACATGGAAGCCATTCTCCTGTTCGTGCAGTAGCTGAAGGTGAAGGGTCTGTATGCTGCTGATGATCCGCCTCTGGTGGCCGATCAGCTCCACGCCAATACGCCTCACATCTCTAGGCCAAAAGGGGACATGTAAACACCCGCGAAACACATGGAAATGTGCATGACCTGGTAAATAGAACCGGTTCAGTACACTCGCTATGATACATGTAAAATATGAAAATCAGGCTCTACTTTTTATGGGGGTTGAGACACCCTAAATCACTCCACTGCGGCTCCCTATTTCAAGAAACAAAAAGTTTTTATTTTAAAATGTTACTGTAAAGTAAAATGAAAATTGGACTAACTCAAATGTCATTCAATTAATTCGCAAACAGCTTGAGGACAGTTTGTATCACTCTGACCGACTCCTGACAGCAGTATGCTACCCACAATGCTCTAATAATCCATCAAGCAATAATTGAACTAAGATGGAGTAAAATATTTTCACAGATTTCTGACTGCTGTGTACCACAGAAAATTACTTTAAAGTCAGTAAGGACTACCAGAATTATTATTTAAGGTGCACCAAATTAAAAGATTTTCGGTAAGGCTCACTTAATTATCTCTGATTTCTTTTTAGTTTGTTAGATTTACACATTTCTGGCTGAAATGCACCACAAATTGTAAAATAAACTGAATGTAATTACTGCTGACATTACATTAGCTACATCTGCTGCATTGAGATGTGGCAGAAGGTGTCTTTTATTTTGAAAGAAAGTCCTGTGAACCCATGTCAAAAAGTTATGAACTATTACATATTTCAAAAAAGGCTTTTTTCTCTTTGTTTTATTTATGCTGCCCAAAAAACAATAGTTCATTTATATTTATCATAATAGTAACAATTACTTAAATACACATCAGTGTCTTATTTTTCTCAAGGGTAAAGTAAAACTTTGTGGCTCCTACTGGATTGTTGTCAGTAAGAAATCGACCCGAATGGCCCTTCAAGTGTAAAAGGTTGCCGACCCCTGCCTTTAACAGTCTTCCTCATTTCCAGCATTAGTTTCAACTCAGTTAAAAAGTCATAAAGTCATAGATATATTAGACTCTTTGACTCACTCAATACTCATCCTGGCCACAGAATCCAACGTGTGGAAGCCAGCTGCCATAAAATTGCTCTTGTATTGACTCATTTTTATGGAGTCCAGCCAATCGCCGACAGAGATGAACATGGGGTAGTCCATCTCCTCTGCAGGAGATTCCGGTAGACTAATGCCAGAAAAGAATAAATGGATCAGTTCTTATCAGATAATGCCAGCTTAACCAACTTAAAAAGCTGCAAATGCATTGGAGAAGACACAAAAATCACTGAGTGACTAATTTAGTTCCCTTAGTGTGGGAGTTAAAAACCTCCAGGGCATGGAATTAAATAGTAGATAAGAATGAAGTCAGCTCTTCAGCTATATCTCTTCTTACTTTTGGAGGCTAACTTTAACCAGTTACATGCTTTATTAAATACATGTAAGATTATTTTCATTTACTCAGAGACTTTTAATTCACCTCTGGAGCTCTTCCACCAGAGGCAGCAGGGCGCTGGGATTACGGATTAGTTTATCCAGGAAGGAAACGATGTCTGTGAATTTCGGCCGATGGTTCCTGTCTTTCTGCCAACAGTGAAGCATCAGTTGGTGCAGAGCCACAGGGCAACCCATTGGTGCTGGCAAACGATAGCCCTCCTCAATGGACAGGATGACCTGTAGAAACAGATTGGATGAGAGTGCGAAGGCGAGTATCCAACCAGATGTAGATGAGATAAAAGAATGTTTTTAGTGGGAAATCTAGAGACCTTTAATAGGTGGGTCCATAATCTGCAGCTCAAAGTGCCAAACCTGCTGGAATTTGATTCTCTAACATGTCAAATCTAAAAATATGCATTTTAAAAACATCTAGATCCCATAGCCGGATGTGGTTTTCTACTTTAATATTTGAAGCCAGTGAAGAGATTGTAAATTTTGACCTTTTTGATACTTTTAGAGTGGAGAAAATGTAATAAAGCTTTACACAAAACATGCCATTGCTAAAAATCCATACCTTTTCATGACATAAATCATTGTTTTTCGTCATGATTTCAGAGGATAGTGCACATTTACCTCTAAACTATCTTCAAATCTCTATAGGACAGTGGAGTATCTGCATGTATCTATGCAGAGCACAGTGGTAAGTCACTGACCAGATGAGATAGTGTTGCGCTGGTTATGTAGCTTGGCTGCCCTTCTGCCTTGGAAAGCACTTCTAAGCAATTCCCAAACAGCATAAATCCCCCCCAAAACCCGCGACATGGCAACACGTCTGTGTACAGATGTGTTTGAGTCTGTGTCTGAGGGGTTGAAGGGATTACTGTGCAGCTTTCATACTCAGCAGAGAGAAGGATGGATCTCCTTTCACCGTGGTCCCTCCAATCCCTGACCACAGCCCAGGGATCAGCGGGTTACTCAGCCCCACTGAATCCCCAGCTTTAAACTCCCCTCAGCTGGACCCAAGTCCTCTGAACCTCTGACCTTCTCTGAGCTTTTTCATTCCCTCCTACTCATCTTTCTCATCCTTTTGGTGGTTTATCTGTTCCTGAGCTGCCTCCTCTCAGAGGTGTGTTTTTGATGTGGGAGAACAGTCACAGAGAAGGTTACAAGGCAGATATCGCAGAAAATGAAACAACTCTAATCTGGGAAGTAACATTTGATACCTCTGAGCAGAACACAAACTAATCCGCAATAACTGGGTGATAAAAACATAGCTGTGGGGCTTTTATTTTTACACACCACACTTTTTTTAACCTTATTTTTAACTTTGAAAAGTCTTAATTTGTTAAATATCTTTGTAGTTTTTGTGACTCAAAAACTTGAACTTAAAGACCAAAAATGGCCACTTACATCCTGATTGGACATCTCCCAATATGGCCGCTCTCCATACGACATCACCTCCCACATGACGATGCCGTAGCTCCATGCGTCACTTGACGATGAAAACTTTCTGTATGCTATGGCCTCGGGAGCGGTCCATCGGATAGGGATCTTTCCGCCCTGTTCATGAGCAAATAAGAAGAGTTGAGGGCAAACACTGATGAAAAAGGTCTGTCATTCCAGATTGGGAAAACACACACTTCATCTGATTGTGGATGGCAAACAGTGTACTCCAAGTCTACGGCCATAAGGGGTTTAAAGGGTTTACAGAAGTTTCCACAAAAGATACTTTGCTTTCAAACCCTCATCAATATTCAGAGGTGATGATAGAACCTAGAATAAAAAAATTAAACATCTATAGATCTGTATCATAACTCACAAAAAAACAATCTTGTCATACTCTCCTTTATCTTTTGAAAAATCTGCCAAACTTTGGCACTTCACTACTGTTCTTTGCCTCACTGTAGCTTCTAATCTTCAGGGTCAGACGGTTCAGAACAAAAACATACAGTTTAAAGCTTTGAGATGAACTTTTATACACTGTTTCATTCACACAGTGACCAAAAGACCAAGTGGAAAATGAAGGGTCACTGAAGAGAACCGCAGGTGAAGACTTTCAATGGTTTAGTGGAGATAATGTTACTTTAGTTTCATTATTCTTATTTTCATTGTGGAAAAAAAAGAATAAATGCACATTTCTTAAATAAACAAACCGTACTATTTTTAAAACATCCAACAAGGTATTTATATGCATTTTTGAGTCAAAGGGCAATTTCAGAAATGTACACACTGCACCATTTTCTTATATTTAGCTTGTAAGGAGACATTTTAGTAATGTGTTTAAATATGTAAACAAAACAAGTTACAAACACTTAAGAAACTGCAGAATTGTTTCAACCACTGAAAATTACATTGAAATTCATCTTTTGCATTCAAAATATTAAAATTAAGGAGTCAGCTCTAACATTTGCAGTATTCAGTTTTATCTCCAGAACACAAACAGCTTTTCATTTATATTACATTTTTTGATATCCCAACGCTAGAATCACACTGCATTAAATTTGATCTCACTTTTACGTCTGTCAGGCTACTTTGGGCTTGAGTGACACAGCAAACCACGCACGACAAGCTGTTTTATTCTGTATTCTATTTACTCATGGTCTAACAGTTGAATTTGACGCAATTTGTCATATTTGTACTTTGGAAAATTGCTGACACCTTTTAATGAAAGGTTTGTGAAACCTTGAAATAACTTATTTCTCTGTTTAATTATATCTTATAAGTCGAATTTGTGAATTTAGCAGGTGAATTCACCTATTAATGGGTCTTGGCCTCTTGGCGAAAGTGAATGAATCCATAAATAAATAAATAAATAAAATTTTCATATCCAAACCATCTCTCTTTTACTAAATATTAATAATATAGAAATGTGACTTGGTGCATAACAATACATTTTTTAAGCTGCTTTTAATGCTCTGTAATCTGATGCTGTCTTTTAGTTTTCTTTCATAAACCAGTTTTTTTTTAATAGAAAAAAAAGGAATACTCATCTCAAGTAGGCACTTATAGAAACGTCTTTAGTCTACAATCTATACAATTGGGAATTAAAGCTGTCATCAGGCTGACAGTTTAAAAAGTGGTCTAAAATCTTCCTAAACCCTTGTGCTATCTTAGATGACCCCACCCTTACTTTGACGTGTTTTCCCTACCATGACAAAGGTGGATAAAGGTGGAAAGATTTCATGTAATCCATGGACACCAGTGAAGATCACAAATCATTAAAGAAAATAGGTTAAGTGCACTGTCTAGTGGGTCTAGATGACCCAACTCCCAATGTTAAAGTGCCTAGGATAGCACAAGGGTTAAGTGAGAGCGTGTTGAGGTGTACCGTTGTGGTGTACGCAGCCTCCGGGTCGTCCTCTAGCACTCGGGACAAGCCAAAGTCGGAGACTTTACACACCAAGTTGCTGTTTACCAGGATGTTTCGAGCTGCCAGATCTCGGTGAACGTAACCCATGTCTGACAAATACTTCATGCCTGAGGCGATGCCCCGCAGCATCCCAACCAGCTGGATGACCGTGAAGTGACCATCGTGTTGCTAACAGCAGTAAAAAAAAAAAAAAAAAAGTAAGCAAGGACAGAAGTGTTATGGACATTCAGAGAAAATGTTGCATGAGGCTTAGTAGTTCTAGCAGAGAAAACAGTTAAGCTCAGAATCATGCAGGCGGTAAAATAAAATACACACACAAAATAAAAAAGACATTTGTGGCAGTATGCACGTATTAGCTTTTGCACCAGTTGTAAGTCATAAAAGTGAACTAGGGGGATCTTCTGTCCTCAAGCTGATACAACAATCTAAAAGAAGAGACACGTCAAGCTACTAAACCTTTTTCACTACTGAGGCCACAATCAGGAGGACATAATCTTACATTTGACACTTACTCTCAGAAAAGAGTCAAGGGATCCGTTTTCCATGTACTCCACGACGATCATCACAGGGCGACCTGCAGGCACAAGAACCATAATGCAGTCTTTAAATGGGTTATAAAGCGATACACATTCATTCAGTTATTGCGTTTGCAACAATAATAAAGAATAAGACAATGGAGAAGAAAACTAAATAGAGTAAGATTTATATTTATAAAACTATCGTATAAAGATAACTTTATAATCTCCGATGATCAACACAGACAACATCTACAGCTGGGGAGATGGCTGGCTGTGGCGCACACACAAATATGTCTGAGCACAAAAAGTCAAGGATACAGGAAAGAAAATGTGTCTATGCGTGGGTAGAATAGTCAGAATAGTCAGTTTGGAGAAAGGAAAATGTCAGACAGACCAAGGAGCCCCAGATTGTTTGGAGCTGATTGAAACATCAAGTGAAGATGCTTGTTTCATCAAAGCTTTCCTCTTCAGCATGTCAAACCTGCCACATGAGGCCTGCCTGATTCACATTCAGATACAAAGATAGCAACAAGTGACGATTTTCCTGTAGATGATCCATCTGTTGTTACAGATTATCAGCCCAGAGTTTGGTTTTCAGATCAACTAAATAGAATTTTTGCTTCCTTTTTCTGTTTGATGCTGCTTTAATTCAAATATTTAATTTATTGGATTTAAATAGATGTTTTAATTGATTGTTCATTGAACTGGTATGGATGTTGTCTTCATTTTGATGCTGCTTAAAATAAATTGGTACACTTTGAGAAATCCCTTCTTATGTTTGTCGAACAGAACGAAAAAAGACCTAAAAACGTTCAGGAGTTAAGGATCTGTGGAATGGAAATGCCATTAGGTATTTTAAATGGACAGAGAGGTTGTAAATGTTTCTAATGATTGTTACAATTATATTAAAGATTAAAATTTAAAAGAGGAAATTTACAGCGGTTTTAATTTCCATAATATAAGCAAAAGAAGAAGAAAGAAGAAAGAAGCAAGAATTTTTTTTTCAGTATGTGAATCACTTGTTTTATGATGCCATGATATAAAGTAAGGGTCTGCAACGTGAGGCATTGGAGCCATATGTGGCTCTTCTCACCCTCCATTAAGGCTCTCTGTTTTTTTTTTTTTTTTTAAAAGGCTAGCTAACCAGCTGCAATATATCTATAAATGGATCCATCCGAGTCAGTCAAACATCCTCTGGTTAGATAGTGAAAAAGAATTGTGCAAAGAACTCCAAATCTCTGACTAAGAAATGGGATGTCTATCTATCAAGAGTCATCCATGTTATTAAGTAATAACAATAGCTTATACTCTCAATGCCTGGTGGAAATTTTATGAAATTATAAACTCAAATCTATCGGTATCTTATTCTACACCAATAGGGAATAATCCAGATTTTTTTAAGCAATAAAATAAAAAAAAAACAATCTACACACCTGGGCTAACAAGGCTATTACACATCTCAAACATTTTTAATTCCAGTGGTCCAAAACTATTTTCCCTTTTTTATCGAGGAATACGGAATCAGGAACAATTTTTAATATATCTACAACTTAAATCTTCAATCGAAGCAAAAATTTCTGCAACTACAATAAATCTAGATCTCCCACCTGCAGTAACAGATTTAATAAAAATAACCTCAAGAAGGAAACTAATCACATTCTCAGATGAGTCTTTATCACTTCCCAAAACAAAGTGGGATCTTTCTACTGCTGGTAACATTGAGTTCTGGGCTCAAATATGTACAAACGTCTATATTACGACAAAAAACACTAATTTACAACTCATACAATACAAAATCCTCCATAGAATTCACTCCACAAGAAAAAAAAAAGGCCAAGAATGGGATATCCCTAACACATATATACACACATCTTGGCACTGTACACCCATTAAAGAATTTTGGGAAGAAATTACCCAAACTTTATCTACCTTCTTGTCCTGCCTCATCCCTTTATCACCTTCACTGTGTCTTTTAGGAGACCTTTCAGAACTATCACATTTAAATATTGACCCGTCTAAGAATGCATTTATTCTTAGGTTTTACCATTTGTCATATTAGATTTTTAACATGTCTGATAAATGAGTAAAATGATGTTAAAAGGTTTAATCTATTGTAAGATTTTTTTAATCTGGGTTTTCTGCTGTAGAACAATGACTTGTTGCTGTTCAAAGGTTCTTAGAATACAATATATATTTATACAGATAAAAAATGGATTCTGCACTAATTTTCTCACATTCATCAGTAAAAGAAAAAACAGATGATGATGCATTAAAGTTGTCATGATAGAAAATGTCATGTTTGACTTTCTTCCATTTTTAATTTAAGTTAATCTTCTGTAGCAGGAGGATCTGATTTGGTACAGGATGTATTTTATTTAAAAAGTAACAAGTATATACTGCTGGCAAAAGTAAAGACATTCAAATAGTTGTATGTATATAAAAATGTTAAGTCCTATAATTTAATTATTGTAAATACTTGAAGGCAATGTTTGATAAATGGCCACAAAAACATAAATAGAGTGTATTTTTCTAAAATGGTGAGGCTGAACTTAGTGGCTCTTGCTAGGTTTTGGCCAGTAAGAAACTGGACTCTTAGTATTAAAATGTTGCAGGTCTTTGATAAAAGGGTACAATTAATGTAAAGTGTAATGATATAGTCACATTTTACAAACAATTTCCACAAACATAAAAAAAAACAAAAAAACTGTAAAAACAATGTTTTCAATTGGACTTCATGCTTTTTTAGAGCTTCTTCCATATTTTTTAAGGAACAGGTGGTGTGAGAAAATCCCCTTTTATTCCATCTTTCCTACATTTTCTGAGACCGTACCAGATGGTTCCACAAAGTCAGACATAAGGTGATATGTCTAAAACAAAAAGTTTTTTGGGATGTTTGGATAAAAAGTAATTGAATAAACAAATATACCTGAATGTTTTTTATTTTATTTTCTACATTACACTTTGTCTTACTGACATTTTTTAAACACATCAAACTGGTTTAAGGGCAATGTTCACCTTCAATAATCACAAAAATCTGTCACCACAACTTTAAAGGATAAAAATGACGTCTGGTTCATTTAATGCTCCAGGGTGTTGATTTCCTCGCAGTTTTCTTTGACCAAATCCAAAATCAATTTTATTCCTAAAGTCTTTTCATTTCTAACATCTGGTACTGTCCAAAACACAACATAATTATAAAAACAGATGGCGCGAGTGCGGTGGCTCGAGCAGCGATGTTTCCATGCTACGGTAGACTGACACATCCACGTCTTCTTCCAATTCATGTTCTCAGCGTGTAATTATTTTTACTGAGAAGGACTCGTTTTAATGTTTGGAAACAGGCAAATGGACATTCAGTGTGGCGATGAATCTCCATCCTTATCCTTTTCCTTTTCCATGTAACGTGGCACTCACACAGACATGAAATGATTTGATCAAGCTTGGCTTTCCCTGAGTTAATTGGAGGGATCCGAAAACAACGTGCAGCTCTGTTGTGCAGCACTTGAGCAGAAACAAACGCACCTGTTTACCACAAACTAATGTGTCACCTGCTCTTTTTTTTTTTTTTTGCATTACAGGTACAGCAGTCAGTCACACCACAATAGTTTCCATAATTAGTCTCTGAAGAGCAACAACAGATGGAGAGAGCGATAGATTAAAATTGAAGAAAAGACAAACGGGGAAGGCAGGCTGGGAGAAGATTCTCAGAATAAACACAGTATGAAGCCCAACTGTCAAACACAAATGGCTTTTGATTGCTTGATTTGATGTGTACACAAACACACTATGCACGTGTGTGTGTGTTGCTCAAGCAGCAAAGAGAAACAGTTTTCTCCAATATTTTATTTTCCTGTTTTTTAAAAAGAAATCTGTCTGCTTCCTTTAAGCAAGTTTGGCTACAGTGAAATATATAAATATGTATATTTAAACTTAATTCTAGTCTTTTTAAATTATTTCTTTTTATTGACCGAAACATCCAAGTCCCTGAGTGACCGCCAGTACAAGTATTAATACATTTAGCTGTGGTTAATTTTACACAGACTGCTTTCAGATACAATAGATATTCGGAAAAGCAAGTAAAGAGTTTAGAATAGAACCACAGCTGTGTTTTTGGCCACGCTTCATATTCCCTGTCCTGTTCCTGTGAAGGGTCACCAGGGGTGCTCCTCTTCAAGTGTCCATTTCTGTGGAGGTTCGTCAGGGCCGCCCCTTCTTTAAGTGTCTATTCCTGAGAATGGATGCCATTGTCCCTGAGGATGACTGCTGTTCATTCCTCCTTGGGCATGTTTCATGGTCTAGAGGAGGGTCACCGGGGCTGCTCCCGTTCATGATTCTTGTCCCTTAACCCTTGTGCTATCCTAGGCACTTTACCATTGGGAGTTGGTTCATCTAGACCAAATCATTCTTCAATGATTTGTGATCTTCACTGGTGTCCATGGATGACATGAAATCTTTCCACCTTTATCCACCTTTGTCATGGTAGGAATAACACGTCGATCTAAGATAGCACAAGGGTTATGAGAGTCATTGGGACTTCCTGAGGAGGGGTTCTCTGATACCCCTCACATCTGTTTGGCTGAAGGAACTTGAACTGTTTTCTGGTTTAGCTTTTGTTTTGTTAGTCCTGCAGGTCCTATTTTTAAAAGTGTTGTGTTGGGTTTGGGCATCTGGGATCTGCCGTTTTGAGGAGGGTTCCTGTAAACATTTTGTGGGTGTGTTTGTTCTTTTAATTTTTGGTCATGTTTTGAGCTGCATTTGTCAGGTCATCTGCTCTCCATCTGCTTTGCTACCTTTTTGTTTCTCCATGTCATGCTTATTACATTTTTCAGTTTCTGCCACAGAGCTTGGTCTCTTGCAAACTCGGTCAGACACCACCAGTCTATGAGGCAAAAGTAAAAGTAAGTCTAAATCAGAAAAGTAAAATCTGGAAAGGAAAGATCTACAAAAGCCCTCCTTCCTGCACCGAATAATTAAAGTCTCTGACTGAAGGAGAATTTACAAAACTTACTATCATTTTTCCATTGAATTTGAATTTAACAGGATTTCTTTTTAAGTATTTCAGACTTTAAATTAACAGAGAAAAAAAAAGCATAATTTGTGTGGTAAAATTGCAGTTTTTTTTTTATCTTTTTAAAGGAAAACCAAGAAACGAGTGGAGCCAGTATTTGCAGATTTAATTTCTTGTATTTGTTGACACAAGATTGCATTTGGATTTTGCTCGGCAGAGGTTGAGAAAAGATCATTTAGCCTTTAAAGCTGTGGTAACATATTAATGTGTGTTATTAAGTCTGCATATAGCCACTATTCTAAAGGGCTCTTTTACAAAAATAGGCTGCAAAGACTAAGTTTAAGATATAGAACTATTTAAAGTGGAAAATATTTTCTCATTTCGAATACTGTAGTGGATGTGCCAAAAATTCAAACTTAAAAAAATATTTGAAACATTCTTCTTCTAAACCCGTTTTATCCCTTTCTGGGTCACAGGGCTGCTGGGGCCTATCCTGGCCACTCTTGGGCGAAAGCAGGGGACATCCTGGACAGGTCGGCAGTCAGTCGCAGGGCCAAAAGTCCCACACCCATGCACTCTCACATTCACAGCTATGGGCAATTTAGAGAAACCAATTAACCTATGAAGAACTATAAAAAAAGCAAACAAATTTCAGCAGGTTGTTTGACTGGTCATATTGTCAGCAGCCAAAACATCACAGATTTTAAAAATTAAATAAATCATGTGAGACAAAATTGTTTAGGAGGAGTTTTATGCCACCTCACCCTAATACACCAGCAAAACCTTATTTAAACAAACATCCTGTTGATTGTCATATTGGGAGCTTTGACACTTTGGTGACCTTTATTTTATGAGTCTCTTGTAGAAAAGTGAGGAGTGTTCTCCATCTGCTTTCGGAGTCTTCACAAGGCACATGATTAACATTCACAGAGATGTCTCAGCTTTTACACTGCTTGTAAAGGCAACCATATGTTGCACCGTTGATCCCAGGATGACAATCCACACTTTCTCTGTCACATACAAACAAAAGATTTAAAAACATGCTTTCCACTTGTGACAGTGGTATGAGACCACAATGATGTACATTGTATTTTATATAAACAGAAGGACACAAAGGAGCATAATATCATTTAAAAAATGCATTTCACTGCACCTGACAGTCATTTACCAAAAAGTGCAAAAGCACGTTCTCCACTGGACTCCATCTGGTCAGCAGCAGTTCAATTCCACATGGATTTATAAAATTATTATGAATTAGATTCAGTCAAGACCCCTTACTTTTTGTAACAACGCCCTCCAGCCGGATGATGTTGGGGTGGTCAAACTGCCCCATTATGGATGCTTCGCGCAGGAAGTCCCGCCGCTGGCGCTCAACATAACCTCCTTTCAGGGTCTTTATTGCCACAGCGATTTCCTTCTTCCCTGGTGACCTCAGGCGTCCACTGCACACCTCCCCGAATTCACCTGCCAAGCACACGGCCACACTTAAAGGGGCATTACACTCATTTAAATGTCTGGCTTTCGTCAACATAGCTTGAATCAACACTGAACACTTTACAGTATCACTTATTTTGTCATTTACATGAGATGAAACAGTCCACATACACAAATGTGAACAAAGCGCTCACTATCAGCAGATAGATCATCAGACCACCTGAGGGCAGTGTTGTGATTCACATCCATTAAAATGTCTTGTCTGATTAGATAAACTTCATCATTTTTTATTAAAAAAACTAAAATGTATTCCAACACTTTCTTTTGTTCTCTTAACTTATCAAACAAAATGTGGTGAGAAAACAGTAGTCAAGTACTGAAAAATGGAAAAAGACGCCCCTTTGGAAGGTGTGAAGTGGAGGGTCTTCACTGAAGTGATTTGGACAGAATCATAGTAAATTCGTTTAATATGCACATTTTAAGTCATAGCTGTCTAGGCAGGCGTGAAAGGCGACGCTCCAGCTCTCAGGTAGACTGCGGGAGTCAGGGAGACATGAGTGCGGCTGTGTGCTTTTACCGGCTCCAATCACTCTCTCAATGTGGATCCTGGATGGGTCAATCTCCTTGGTGAATTCATGCACGGCCTGTGTGGGATCCTCATACGTATCGGGGTCCACATATGTCTTTATCCCGGGAAAAGGTACTGTGGACGCAGGGAAAGAATTAATAAAAATGTTATATTTTATTTTATTAAAACATGTTAAACTTGAGGTGCTCACTGCACACACACAGTCCTGTGTGATATGCACAAACACCCTTGCACTCATTGTTTCTTCTGGAAACGCACAAACTGGCGGCAAATTACCACGCTAATTGTTCGTGAGGTGCCAAATGCCAACTTTCTAAATCTAATCCCTGTCTTTGAATTGCATTACGTTGGCATTTGCTTTTCATTTCAAACATCCTGACCTTTATTTTACTACATTTTGTCTGTAGCAGTGTTCAGACAAAGTGGTTTTTGTCAAGTGTATCATTAGACGACTATTGACAGATTGAAAACAATGGAAAACTATGGAGATGCTGCTATGAAGCACATGCTTTTACTCTTCTTTGCATGCAGCGAGTGCTGCAGTTGGTGACTCCCTCCCACATCCCAAGTCCTAACAGCAGTGCATCTGAATCAGACTCATACGTAACATTTGTGTAGTAATGTGTCTTTTGCAGGTGGAGGGGACAGAAGTTCACTCCTCTGTTAAACATATTTCCACTAATTATCTGTCATGAATATAGAAATAGATGCAACTGTTAGGGAGGGTAAAATTAAGCCATACAGTGCATGTGTCTGCATCCCTAGATTAAATGCTGTTGCTGATGCAAGTGGGAGCTGCTATACAACCTTTTTTTTTATCAACTCTGATGATAAAAATCACTGTATTATTGGTTCAACCAAACCTTTTAGTGTGGTTTCTACTTTCACCATCTACTTAACTGAGGAGTTTATGATTAACATGATCATGGTCTGGCTATACACTCTCGTTCTTATATTGTCTTCATGTCATTGCCTGTTACTGACTTTGTCACGCTCCAAAGCCCTGAAACTGTACAGACGACACGTACCGCTGTGTCTGTGAGGCAGTTGAGCAGCAGTACAAGGTCCTTAACACATTTCAGCAGCGGCTAAACCACATCAGTCAGGATCAAGACAGCAAGTTTTTAATTTAAAGAAGGAAATGATCCAGTTTAATAAACTTAATAATTAATGTTAAAAATTACATGTTGTGGGCCTCTTTTTCACCAATTTTAACTTCATGCTCACTTTAACTTTTTTATTTTCCACCATGAAAACTCAACATGTGAAAAATTGACATTAAAATAGAAAGAAAGTGAAGAAGTAGGTGTGAGAGACAGAAATGGAAAGGAGCCCAGCAAATATACAATTTTTAGATTTCTGTGACATCTCACTTCTTGGTACCGTTTGGTTGAGAAAAAAAACAACTTGATGTTTGACACACTTGACAACTGTAAAACAGCGATTTTGCATTCTGCAAAAAAAGCATATAGTGAACTTTGTGAACTTCCAATGCAGAAGCACAGGAGCACAGATAAAGTGATGCTACAACTATTCTGAGAGGACTCTTAAAAATGCATATATAGGTGAAAGATTGTCATGATTAGGAGCATATCATGTATAAAACTTCAGAACTCTCCAACATTCCAAGAAAAAAAATGATATTATTGTCACACAAAACAAAAAAGTTTAACTTAAGTAAGCTGGTTGGCTTACCGCTTCCGTTCAGATAATTAGTCCGTCGTTTTTCCTCTGAGGTGATCTTTGCCTTAAAGTACCACTGACATCTGGAATACATGGAGAGCAAACAAAATCATCAGATAAAAAAGAGCACAGCTGAAAGCGGACACAACCAAACTTGAGTCATAAAACCACAATAGGTGTATTAATTTATTTCTTCTATGTCTATATGTCTATCTGTGTTAAACTATGGTGAATATCAAAATGTTTAGTTTAAAGGACTATTATTTTGAGAATGAATAAATTCAAATTTAGTTCTATAAAGTCATACAATGAGGAAAGAAGGCTCCAAGGGTCTTCTGTGGATGAGTAAAAGAAGATCTACCGTAGTCTACACACCAACAGACCCAACATCACAAAGTTTCATCTGAGAGTTCTGCAAGTCACTTGAGGTTTAAGTTTTAATAGGCAAGATAAATAAATCCACGTAATGAAAGATTACACAACGAACAGTTAATAATTCATCACAGACTTTTCTCTGTATGATTATGCAATACACATGCCCACTGATGCATACTGGAGGTGTCATTTTAACAAGCTCACACCAAAATGTGTTATTTTGGAGAACAAGAGGGAAAAGTTATGCCACAAATATGCACACATGAAAGAGACGTAAAAATGGCTGATCAGAACTCACGGAGTCCTTTAATTTTTCTGGGAGAAAAAACTCCCTAAATAAATGAATACATTTAATTCTTGTCTCTTAGACACGATTCAAAATGAACTATCAGTTAGTAAAAAAACTTCATGAGCCAAATTACATTAACCTGGAGACAAATGGCACTGTCCGCTGTAAAATAAAAGGAGACCTAAGGCAGAAATGAAGGTTCAGTTTTCTTTAGAAAGCTACCAAATGGAGCGTGTGCATGGAACAGAAATAAAAGCTTATTCCAGGAGAGGCCGAGAGCGTGCAAGGTTAGATGACAAATTGTGCAGAAATATTTGACATGACAAAATTTATGAGTGTTTATTATATATGCCTGAGTTATGTCTGCTCTCTGCATTTTATCTGATCTAATTCCTGATTGGTACTTTTTACTTTTTGTAATTATCATGCAACTGCATGAGTTTCAATAAAGTTCCAATAAAAAATAAAATGGGAGCGAAGTTTTGGACAACAGCTGGTCTATGTTGTTTTAACCTGATTTTGTCTTTTTTCTTGTTTCTTTGTTAAATATATTTGCAATATCTATACTTGCAATGAGGCAGACCGCAAGACAATATACTTTAATTATGAAACTCCCACAAATTTGGATTACATTTTGCAAATATGATGCTTAAATGCAACACATTTTCTCTCTGCAAGCATGGAGCACAGAAAGCACACATTTCAGCCATTACCAACTACCTTTTATTTTTCACGCGAGTTCAAACAGTTCAATTTTATGTGATTTCCATGTTCTTTTTAGTGGCAACACCTCAAATATTTTTTTTTTGCTAAGGCATAGTTTACATTTCTTCAACTACTTTTTATTTTATTTTAAATTAGGCTTGAGGTCCTTCTCTTACCAAACAGTGACAAATAACAATACTTTAAGAATAAAACAAGTTTGGAAAAAAACACTCCAAACATTTATTCTACTATGTGTCACCTTAGGGACAACTACATTTATTATATAGTTTCTTGATACAAGACATTAGTGTCTGTTTCACTTAAAAATGTAAAAGAAATTCAATAATGGAAATGACCTGTCACACTCCATTTAAATATTATTACAAGATCTTAAAACTTTGAGGTGCTTCAGAACTTTTTTTTTGACAAAAATACTTAAACTGCTGGTTTTTTAAACCATAAATCAAGACACTCTTGCTTGCTTTAAAAATTCAAAGAACTTTTCCAAAAACTTCAAGTAAATACGACATAAGTTAAAATAATTTTTTCATGTGACCCAAACAGGGCATTTAAATGTTGGAACTTGAGCTTTTTTTGAGCACGCTAGCTCTACTGAATTATTGGGAGGGAGGTGGCAGGAAAGGAGGAACTGTTATGCATGAGCAGCGAGATGAAAAATAATAGTATAAAGGGCAAGATGTGCTTTGAGTTCTCAAGGAAGGTTTTTCGCTGATGAATTTTAAAATGTATTTGCAGTAGAGGGCTTAATTAATGACCGTGTGCAGCGGAGACGCTCCCTCCCACAAGTGGATCCCTTAATAAATGTTCTCATATTTCATCATCTTTATATGGACCATAATTCCACGGTTTGTTTCATCCTGTCTGTCAAAAGGCAAATGTAGGCGAGGGACAGAGATTCTTGAACATGACTCTGAAATTTGTGTTCATTGTTACATTAAACTGATTTATTGTAGAAAATGTGAGTAAAGGAAGCATTTAAAGAAGGAAAATAATAAAAAAAATATTTAGAATTTAGTTTGAAAGAAGAAAACTCTCATAGGAGTTTACATTCTGCTGTATGAATAAAAAAAGCAATGTTTTACAACAGGGTAAAGGAAGCTTTTTGAGTTAAAAGTTGTTGTACATTTCTATTGAAGTTCCTCAAAATGGCACAAAACAGTGCATTGATGCTTGAACAAAAGCCTCCACTGTACAGAAATGTACGATTTTTTACTGCTTTCATATTCACGGCTGCTTTCATATTGTCTCCTAAGAGCTCTGCCCTTCCACACAAAAGACTGAGGCCAGAGGAACTACATTAGTTTTGAGGTCTAAAAAGAATAACGAGGTCTGGCAAATGTTTCCCATCTAAAATTAACTCAAAGCACCTTTTGGTAACAACTCAATATACTAGTAAAATAACAGAATTACAATAGCTAACATTCAATTCACATTCTTTGTCAACAACTGAAAATGTGTTTCTGTTTCTTTATTTTGGTTGTTGCTAATTTCTATAAATATAAAAAGAAAAGAAGAAAAAAAGACAATACAAATCCTTCAAAGTTTAAACTGCTCTTGGCAACGCGCGTTCAAGCGGCCTCATCCGAAAAAAAGTTGATGAAAATGCGGAATATGCACATTTTAAGGCTCCTGCATTCAAAGCTCACATGTTCAAACGTAGCTACCCAAGTTTCTACAAACCTTTTCGGGCTCTAGGAACAAGAAAACAGGGCCGTTAAGCGATGCTCGAATACGCATCAAAACAGTAAAAGGGCATCCCAAAATGACTAATGTCAGATGCAGCTGAATCTGAAATGCGAGGATCAAACAGCTCTCTTCAACCTGTTTTTAACCACTTACTGAATGAGATGTGCAATCTTCGCTTCCAGACAGATGATCATTTGCTACATATTCCTTTTCACTGCATTATGAAACCTCTATTCTCATAAAAGCTTTTCATCTTTGATGTAAGTGTGCCTTTGATCCATTGGTGTCCCTTCCTCAAAAACTCCTGCTTCATTGTATGCAAACAACCATATTCTTTTTTTCCCCTCTTTAAACTGAACCATGAAGTAATTTTACAAGAAGAGGTCACTTATCCAAAGATTTTTGATCTTTTAAGCCTCTTTTAGTTAGCTCATGTTTGACTTTACAGCCCAAACACAAGCAACCCCTACATTGCAAATAAGTTCCAATAAATCCTACTAAATCCTTAGGAATGACAGTCAGGTTGGAGCTCAACACTTAGATTAAGCAACAATGTATAAATGGTGATTTCAAACAACTGTTTATGTTTAAAGAAGTGAGGTGAGCAGGCTGGCTCTGTGGTGCAAAGACAACAATCTCCACCTGAATGTGGAGAAGACAAAGGAGATGGTTGTGGACTTCAGGAGAACTCAAACCCAGCATGCTCCACTGATCATCAGTGGTGCTGCTGTGGAAAGGGTGAGCTGCACTAAGTTCCTAGGAATGCACATCTCCGACGACCTGTCTTGGAACCATAACACTACATCACTGGCCAAGAAAGCCCAACAACGCCTGTACTTCCTCTGCAAACTGAAGAGGGCCAGAGCTCCTCTCCCCATCATGCAGGTCTTGTACAGGGGTGCCATCAAGAGCATCCTGTCCTGCCGGAAGACTCTGCAGCACATTGTAAAAACAGCTGAGAAGATCATCAGTGTCCCTCTCAGTGGCCTCTCGGACATTCATCCCTCTCGCCTCACCCGCAAAGCCATCAGGATTGCAAGGGACCCCTCCCACCCATTCCAGAGACACTTCAGCCTGCTGCCATCAGGGAGGAGACTGCAAAGTCTCCAGGCCAGAACTAGCAGACTCAAGGACAGTTTCCTCCATCAGGCGATAAGGAAACTCAACTCCCTCCCTGCCCTCCCCCCTCTGCCCCCTCCACTCCCTGCTACAAACTTACACTGAAAAACTTTCACACCTGTTCAGAATATCATCTTCACCAAAGACTGCCATCACCGACTTATCTACTTACTGTTGTTAGCATTTTAAACTGTCACTTTAACCAGCTCATTGCTCTTTTGCACTATCTAGATTGCTAATTATAATTGTTATTTTATGAGCTGCATTCACTGCTGGGCGAAAGGAAAGTAATTTCATCCGTGCTGTATGTCATGTGTATGCAGCATATTTGACAATAAAGCTGACTCTGATTTGACTTGAAAAATAATATTTTGTATATAATAGGAAACACTAATATTCAGTTGACTGTACCAGGCATGGATGTTGATATTCAATAATATCAGGAGTGATGTAATTCTTCTCCAATACTGAACTCTGGATTCTGAAACTACATCTCTTAACATGAAACAAGGCAAAAAAAAAAAAGAAAAGATTTTTCCTGGGGTATTATTGACGTGCTTCACATTATGTTTGCACCGCAGGGATTTGAAAGAAAAAAATCCCTATAAATCCAACTTTTAGCCATCTTTACAGCACCCAGACAATGAGTCAGTCAGCTTGACTTCTTTTCCATTGTGCCTTTTTTTAAGATAGCTGTTTAGATTTGTTCAAATTACAAATGTAGAAAATGCGACATCATGAGATATGTCCTATTTTATCCTGATCTGTGACCTCTTTATGACTAACTCACTAACTGAGGTTAGCAGCAAAGAGACATGGGTAAAAGTATTTTTTTTCTAAGTTGGATTCATCCAAATATGACGCTCATGAAAAAAAGAAGCATGTTTCACAAGTCTCTTTTGAAATGCCGATTCTTTCTCTCAGAGTTAATGCTTTTCTTTCCACAGTCAATTACTGCACCTTTAAAAGAAGGAAGGAATTTCCATTATGATGTGTTTAGGGTGGCCGTTTCCTTTGTCCCATGTCTTCTTTCCTCCAGTGGATTTACAACCATTAGTTGGTTCCTTTCAGATTTTTTGGGGAGTTATTTTCCAAGTACTGACATCTAAAATGTAAATCTTACAACAGCTTAAAAAAAAGGAAAAAGGTTGCCGTGAACTTTTCCTGTTCTAAACTAATGCGTCATTGTGCATTCTAGCTCATAATGAACAAAAAGATGACTCATGAAAGCCCTGCTCTGCATAGCTATATATAGATATACTATAAGGATTTACTGGAAACCTTCAGACAATTATTATCTAATTGTTTTGGTTTATGCTCAGATATAAGAAAAAACATAATGGAAAAAAGGGTCAAAGCTGTGACAGCTGGGGAAGATCATCAACATTTACCTGTGGTGACTGAGACAAGGAGACAACTCAGAACACAGCATGATTAGATGATGTTGGTTTTCACCCAAAGTGTGAATGAACCCACTCACTGTCATAAGGACACCGTGGACCTTGTTCTAACCCATGGTATAGAGATCAGCCAGCTGAGTGTCCTTCCTCTTAACCCCATCATTTCTGATCACTTTATGATTACCTTCCAGTTTACACTGGAACATCCTTCTGCCCCAGTGAATAAGAAACAGCCTAGAAGAACCTTAACTGATCGTTCTGTGTCTGAGTTTAAACACACAGTTCAGCCAGTACTTAGTGATATTCTGAGAAAATACTCTGAGTCCAGCTCCCATAGTATCAGTCCTAGTATAAATGACCACTTTGTTAATGATGCCTTACAAGCCCTCAGGAGTACACTCGATGTTGTTGCCCCCTTGAAACCTAAGTTCGTCAGACAAAACCGAGTAGCACCGTGGTTTAACGCTGAAACTCGTTCTCTTAAACAAGAAACCCGTAAGTTGGAAATAGAATGGCGCCGCTCCGGTTCAGAGCAGTCTCTGGATATCTGGAAACATAGCCTATTAAATTATAAAAAAGCTCTGCGTAGAGCTAGAAGCCAGTACTACTCAACCTTATTATCAGAGAATGGAAACAATCCAAGATTTCTTTTTAGCACTATTGCTAAATTAACTCGCAGTCAGAGCTCATTAGAACCACATGTTCCTGTTTCTCTCAGCTCTGATGATTTTCTTACATTTTCCGATAGTAAAATCTCAAATATTAGACATAAGTTAAATCAAGTTATTCCTACTATCAGCCCAGAACAGGCTGAAGCGGTAGGAATGGAGGCATCCATAGAAACCTCTGTAACATTAGACTGCTTCACTGCTGTGGATCAAGCGGAAATAACATCAATTATTACATCCTCCAAATCCTCAACGTGTCTGTTAGACCCAATTCCCACTAGACTTTTTAAAGAAACTTTTCCCCTAATTAATGATCCCATATCAACAATGATAAATGCCTCTCTGGAAACGGGTTACGTGCCACAGTCTTTTAAATATGCAGTTGTTAAACCTCTTCTGAAAAAGCCCAGTTTGGATCCTAGCATCTTGGCCAACTATAGACCGATATCAAACCTGCCCTTTATTTCTAAAATCCTAGAAAGTGTTGTAGTTAAGCAGCTTTACTGCCACCTACAGGACAAAAGCCACTTTGAAGACTTTCAGTCGGGGTTTAGACCCCACCACAGTACGGAAACTGCACTAGTTAGAGTCTCTAATGACTTGTTATTGGCCTCAGAAAAGGGACTACTTTCTATTCTGGTCCTGTTGGACCTCAGTGCAGCCTTTGACACTATCGACCACAGTATTTTACTCCATAGACTAGAGCAGGACATAGGGATCAGAGGATCTGCTCTCCAGTGGTTTAAATCCTATCTGTCTGATAGATATCAGTTCGTTAATGTAAATGGAAATTCCTCTCAGTGCACTCGAGTCAACTATGGAGTCCCACAGGGCTCAGTTTTAGGACCCATCCTGTTCACGCTTTATATGCTACCCCTAGGAAACATAATCAGGAAACACAGCATTAATTTTCATTGTTATGCCGACGATACGCAGTTGTATTTATCCATGAAGCCTGACCAAAATGACCAGATAGAGAAACTGAACGCCTGCATCAGTGACATAAAGACCTGGATGACAATTAATTACCTCCTCTTGAACCCAGAAAAAACTGAGGTCATTATACTTGGACCTAAAAACCTCAGAGATGCTCTGTCTGCTCAGATAGTCTCCCTGGATGGCATAAGTATAGCCCCAAATTCCACAGTTAGAAACCTTGGGGTTTTATTTGACCAGGATTTATCATTTAAGGCTCACATATCTCAGGCGTGTAGAACTGCCTTTTTTCACCTGCGGAATATTGCTAAGATCAGAAATATACTTTCTAAGAGTGATGCTGAAAAACTCATCCATGCATTTGTTACGTCTAGGCTGGATAACTGTAACTCCTTGTTAGCAGCAGAGTTCCTTAAGAAGTCTCCAGCTTGTTCAGAACGCAGCAGCTAGATTGTTAGCTGGAACTAGCAGAAGAGATCACATCACTCCTGTGTTAGTTTCGCTCCATTTGCTCCCAGTTGATTCTAGAATCACGTTCAAGATCCTCCTGTTAACCTATGAAGCCTTACATGGAATGGCCCCGTCCTAAGGACCTCATAGTCCCTTACCATCCAATAAGAACACTTCGCTCGCAAAATGCAGGACTGCTTGTGGTTCCTAGAATTAGTAAAAGTACGGTTGGAGGTAGAGCGTTTGGCCACCAAGCCCCTGTTTTATGGAATAAACTCCCAGCTCATGTAAGAGAGGCCGACTCAATTTCTACATTCAAAGTTAGACTGAAAACTTTCCTCTTTGGACAGGCTTAATGTCAGACTAGTTAGTATTCAGAGATTATTTAACTTAATGTTATTTTTTTTTAATTAAACTTAATAATAACTATTTGTTTTAAAAGGCTGCTAGAAGTTGAAGCTGGGGTAACTATGGTGCTCCGGGGTTCTGTCCTCTTTTCTCTTCTACTTCTACCCTTCCTCTCCTCTATTCTTGATCATAATTTATCATTTAGTTCTCCATGCCTCTGTTTGGTACAGGGCGATTCATGTATTGTCCCTCTTTTCCTCACCCCTCCTGGGGAGCGGGAGTGCTTCCAGACTCCAGTTGGATCATCCGTGCTCCTGTTCCTGACCGTTTACCTCGCCTTTGCTCCCGCTCCTACACCTGGCTGTGGATCCTGCTTCTGGCTCGTCTCTGCTCTGTACCTGACTAAGTACCTCGTCTCTGCTTCTGCTCCTCCACCTGGCTGTGGATCCTGTCTCCGGCTCGACTCGCGCCTTTGACTGTCCCCCCAACCACAGCTGGATGAAGCTCGTCTGCTGGACTTTATATATGTAGTTGTAGATTTAGATAAGTTAATTCTTCTCTAAGAGTTCTGGTAAATCGCCTGTCCGTCCTGGGGGAGGATCCCTCCTTCATGTGGGCATCCCTGAGGTTTCTTCGTTTTTTCCGGAATTCTTTTAGGAGTTTTTCCTTACCGCGAAGGGGGGTCTAAGGGCAGGGATGCCAGTATAGCTTAGTCAGTTTGTTAGTTTATTTTAGTATTTTCCTATTGAACTCTTTGTATTCATGATCCTTTTGAGTTCATGTTTTACTTCGAAGCCCATCGAGACGACTGTTGTTGTGATTTTGGGCTAAAAAAATAAAATTGAACTGAACTGAATTAAATTGAACAGGTTCTGTTGCACGTCCTCCACCTCCAGTTGAAAGAGGCTTGGTGTGAAATGTCCAAGTGGTGCAAATCTTGTGAATCCAGGCTTTTTCTTTCACAGCTCTATTTAAATACCTTGTGTCATATAACTCCAGCAGGAAACAAATCACTATTACTAATTTCTCCTTCATGATCAATTTTCAAATAATTGGCAATTCTGTGAATTAAAGGGATGTCATCCATTCGTCACAACCAAAGTGAGTCTCTAGTTGGTCAAAGTTTGACCTGGTTTAACATTCAATGCGCATTCATTGGTCAGACGTTTTGAACCTAGAGTCCAAAAATGATCGTAGAAACTTGCGCAGCTACACGTGAAGGCAAAAGTTTTCAATATGGAAGCCCAAAACGTGCATATACCTGTGCTTACATAGACTTTGCATTAGAAGTGTAACATGCGCTGCTGAAGGCGGTGTGAATGTAGCTAGGTACAATCAGCTTCATCTGCCGTTTGACAAAAATATTTTTTGTTTAACAATTTTCTTGATCTCTTTGTCTGCTTTTCATATGTACGTTATTGAAGAACACCACTTTTGGTTCTATTAAAACCAAAGGGTGTAGAGAAAATTTCTCCTCAATGCAGAGTGTGACAGGGAGAAATAAAACCACCAAGCCTGCATGAGTCTGTCTGAACATATAGGAGCTGGCTTCTCTTTGAGGACTTAACATAATCCAAGTTGCCATATTAGAGGAGGTGTCAGGGGGCCATGGGCCACAGGTCAACGGATTGCGCTCTGTCTAAGTGAAGCCTGTAGGATTCTGTAAACTGATAGGCACGGCCGATAACATGGCAAGTAACACTAGCAGAGAGAACAAGAAGGGGATTTGGAAAGCAAGTGTTGACCTCTGCTGATGGGGTCAAGCTGTTCGTTAAAGAAATTGTGGCATGTGCCTTTATCAGCTTCTTCCAGTCCTATCCTCTGATCCGCTTTATCCGCCTGTCCCTGTGTCCCTATCATTGGCTTTCTTTCTCTTAAGAGGCCTCACACCCAGCGACAGCACACCAACCCCAACGTTTCTTCCACTGTTTTCTGGCTTGTTAGGTGCTGTTCCAGCACATATTCATGTCCACATTTTCACAAGCTCTTTACACACCCACACAGAGTGGTAAAACAACCCCACTCAAAGGGCTAATCAAAGCATCAGCGAAATTCAAACCATTCCTCCTCTGCCCTCACATCCTCCACAGCTTACCTCACTGTGCTGCCTCTCTGGCTAAATAAAGAAAGGACAGTTAAAAATAAAGATAACAAAAGAGGACAAGATGGGAAAAATTATTTAGATAGGAAATTTACCTTACACATTAAGTGAAACTCTTCACACAGGATAAACATCTGCACATTTTCTTCCTATAGAATTTTCACACTTCACATTTAGAATACTCAAACATAGATGTGCATTCAGGAAGCTTTTTAGAGCAGCCACGTGTTAAACACTCGTCACGCATCAGCTACTTCTAAATACCCATTTGTGCTGCAAAACCTTAATCTGTAAAAGCTTTTTTTTTTTTTGACTGAAAGCTATCATCTTTTTCTGGCTGCATTCTGAGCTTTTCTAAAACTGAAAGAAAGTAAAAGTCACTCCCACGCATGTCAGAGTCGCCACAGAAATGACAGACCCATTCAAAAAAGGTCCAAATGCTGCTATTGCTTCAAGATAGATCAGAATAAAAAGGTCATGCTTGCGCTGCATTGCTAAAAGGCTAAACACTTTTTTTTGCTCCTATCGTTTCTGTGTCATACCTATAAAAAATATCACCTTTCTCTGCACCTGTCTTGGAGTATACATTTTGAGAGGTGCAGTTGCTTTGAGTAAAAACCCACATTAAACAATGATCTGTTTCATTTTCCTTCCCTAAAATTCAACCTTTTGGTAAAAGTTGAAAAAAATGGCCACATTTCTTCTCAGCCTTTTCTTTAGACTTGAAGGGGAAAGTGATGTCTTGATTAGTTATCAAATCTTTCATCTGTAGGTAAGTAACAGGGCAATGCACAGAGCAACAAAATACTCTTTGATCTCATTGTTGCCTGCAGGAAAATACAATTTCAAGATCAGCATTGTGATTTTTACAAGACAGTAATTCAAATAAATGTAACAAGGCATACAGCAAAACCAAATGTAAATTATTGCAATGTTAAAAGATACTCAATGTGTTCATTAGCTCTGTCACGGGTCCGCCGTCAGCTGCCTCCCTCCTCCCTGCTCCTCATTGGAACCAGCTGCACCTCATCACCTCATCACCAGCAGACCTTCTTAAGGAGATCCATCCCAGCATACTACGCCAGTCCGTTACACTCTCTCCGGTGCCTACGCCTGGTCTCTAGTTAAGTCTAGTTTTTGCCAAGTTAAGGCACGTACTTACCTTGCCTTGTTCTACGCCTTCAGGTCCGCTCCTCCACGGGTGCCGCTGGTTCTTCCTCGTCACAGGCTTTCTACGCCGCTCTCAGCTCCACCACTCGCTCCAAGCTGTGCTCGCCGTCCTCGGCGCTCCACCTCGTCACAGGCTGTCTACGCTGTCCCTGACATTCCTCCTCGTCCACGACTCGCATCACCCTCAGATTAAATCTTCTGACTCTGCCTCGTCTCCTGAGTTTCTTCCGGGTTCCAGCAACTGGGTCTCCATAGTGTTTGACCATGACAAGCTCCTTTCTTCGTTTATTCCTTTCCTTGTTCTATTCACTTCTGTATGTAGCAATGCAGTTTTTGATGCAGGGACAAAGAGTTTCTTAATGCACTTTCACACTGAGCTTTTTGATCCTCACCAGAGTCTGGTTCCTTAAAAATTCACTTCGTTCAGCAGCTGTGGAAGCTCATCTGAACTCTGGCATGGCTCAAATGAGAAACTGGTACATGTGGAAATCCAGGGTTATAGTCGACTGGGGAAAAAACACAGCTGCAACACTCTGGTGTTAATACTTTAAACAATGAAAAACAAAAAAGATCATGCAGCAACTACTTTTGTTTAAGCCGATGCATCCTGCACTCTAAATGAAAAGTCTATGTAAACGCATGAAAATTCACATTTTTTTTGGGTTGCTTTGTAATACTCAAATCATATATCAAACCAAAACAAAATCGTGACCCAAAAATTAAGGTTTCAATGGAATCGGATGGGATGCTATGCTATCTGGTGAGTCTGACTCACCAGATATTCTTTCTTTTCTTTAGTTAATTTGCATTAAAGTTTGGTTTCATTCTGGTCATCTTTAGATCTCAGTAATAGCTTGGTTGTACTTTTTTGTGGTAAACAAACAAAATTCACCAGTTTTCCTGTATTTAAGTCCTCCTGGATTAATTTTTAAAATTGCTTTTTTTTAATTAAAATAGGACCTACAGTATATGTGCAACAAAAAAAAAATCCTACAACTTTCTCAAAAATTGTCTATATATTTTTAAGAACTATTTCTTCTGCAAAGATCTGGGTGCTTGTTGAGGGTGAACCTCACCTCTTAATGGATAAAAATTTTGAGCACAAAAACAATGTTTTGATGAAGTTTTAGGCATCTGGAAAATGTCTAAATCTTACCAAACATGGAAAATAATCATACTCATCAGCGTTTGGTTCTTTAACATTCTCTCCAAATAAAAAAGATCAGAATTAGTGAACCACTTAGGTGCATTGGCAGGTGTATGCGCTTCGTTTGCATGATTGGATCTCTTCACAGATTGACTGACGTCCCTCTAATTCTATGATATTTACAAAAGTGTGTAAAAAGCCAACGCAAATGTTCTTCACATTTAACACAAAGAAATAATTTTAGCAAGTATGCATTAAAAATGTTGTAACACTTAAAATATTTTTGCAGCAGCTAAGTATTTTTAAAATGTGCAAAGAAAATCCAATGGTTGATATTTATAGTTTTTTTAAATGTGTCTAATACTTACATTATTTAAGTGTTTGTAAATATGAAAAAAAATATCAGACATTTTTTTCTCCAACAGATTGCTGTTAGGTAAACTTAATCTATGGAAACGTATGTTTGGATCAGGGAGGGTTTGTTTAGGACTTTGTACCACGGGCAAACAATCTTCAGGCCCCCACCACATACTAAAGGAAATGGTCAAAATGACCATTCTCATGAAATAATTGTATAACTTAATGATAATTTTTTAATGAATAGTACCATTACTTAAAATTTTTACCTTTTCTAAAATTGAGCATAATGGGCCTTCATTGATCACAGTGGTTACATTCTAAAAATAACCAGCAATAAAGAAAATCTGCAAAGTAGCCAGCCTAGTTTTTTTTTACAAGTATGTATAGATGTTTTAACACCTTAACATGATGCTGGCAACACTGAAATAAAATTAGGAACATTTGATGGTTTACGTGATCAACATGATTTAGTTGATTCTGATGAGGAGACAATTTGTCAAACAGCTGACTGACTTTAATTGTGTTAGCACGTCACTACTGTGTAGTGTTGTATATTAGCGCAGGGCTGGTTTTCTTCACGACAGAATCTGCTGGAATTACGTCAACGGTTGAAGAGTAACGGTAGCCAAGTAAAAGAAATGTCAACACTGGTGATAAAGCTCCGGTGTTAACTGGTTAAGGCTGTTAAACCTCTCACACTCTTGATAAACTTTTCTTGGACATGCATTAACACTTCACTCTATTTTCTCTTGTTTAAACTCTCAAAGTTCAAACTTTCACAGAAAAGATTAGTCCAGTAATATCAAATGAAACAAGGATCATCTTTGCAAGGTGATTGTTGAGACACAATATTATAGTGATAGTACATGCCAGAATTAACAAAAAGCACACATGAATAAATTACATTACACAAAGAAAAAGAAATGAGACCTAAAACAAAAAAAAAACAGTATCAAGTGATTCCTGCCTATCACTCAAACTAACAAAAAAAAAAAAGAATCACAAAATCCTGAGTTTTCACTATGAACTGCTGCGTTGAATAGTTTACTTTTTTCCAGAAAATACATTGTGTTTATTTTTAACACCATGGTAAATGGCTCTTCTACCCAACTGTATTACAACTGCAGTTGCTGCATTGTATGAAAAGATCACACTCACTGAGTAAAGTGATGTTTGTTCACGGTAGCAGAGGAAACGCCTTGAGACATGACTGCTCAGCTGCAGGCAAAATGAAGCATTTTTTGGGAGTCCAGGGCCTTCCATACATCATGTGGCCCTGGGTAACTGCACAGTTGCTCATAAGGGTTCTAGGCACACTTAAAAGTCTTAATTAAAAAAAAAATTAAATGTGTTTCTTATAATCCAAAGTGTTCTTAATATGAATTAAATCTGGTTGTGTTTACTGATGTCGACAAGATTTTGAGAGATACTGTCATTTAAATGTGGGTGTTATTGAAAAATCTCTAATGCAGCTAACATGTAGCAGTGTCAGACTGTTTTTTAAAAAGGTTGAGAGTTCCCATAGTCCCAGTAACGTTTATTTTAGTGGTATCTGTCTGTTGGGAGTTAACAGGTATTATGAATACGCTAATGTGGCTAATGTGCAGCGGTGACGGACTGTGTTAGTTTGCGTTGCTAACGAGGTCGGTAGTTAGCACGGTCAATTTTGTTTTAGCTGTAATAGTATGTATTTTTACGTGTTGCAAACAAAGCTAGGAGTTGAAGGGATTGTGAATTGGCTGACGCTTCTAACGTGGCCAACATGTTATGTGTTATGAACAAATTCTAGAATTACTGTGAATGTAGTCTGACTGACTGACAGATTTATCGATGACTCTTATCTCGCTTAATGCACTTTATAGTTTGGTTCGCCTTCTGTACTGTATGACACAAGTTCAAGAAAAGACCAGTCATTGACGGTGTGCCTTGAGATCTGGTGCGCCCTATAGTGCGGAAAATATGGTAATCCAGTCTTGATTCGTTTGCAAAAAATTTAATTGAAAGGAGACACGAGTATAACAGAATCTCCAACTAACTGCACTGAATCAATCAGCATTTAAGCACCAGCATTATTATTCTATTACTTACATGCCTCATCTTAAAATAGCATTAGATTGTTGTTTGTTTTTGTACATTGTAACCATATTCTAGCATGATGAATTTATGTATTCTATTCCAAATTTGAGCATTAGATATTGTTATAACAGCGAGAGTGAAAAATATACCAGAATGATATTTATTATGTGGGACAGCACATGCATTTTAGCCTGTTACAGCAGCTTCAATTTTAGAGCAGATCTCTGTATTTTTGTTGAGAACATGTTAAAAAATAATGTTGAGTCACCAAACTCTCACCTTCACACTTCTTAAACAAAATGTGTAAAGTTCTGTCAATTTTACCCAAACTTAACATTCTTACACACCAAAAATTTAGACTGCGCGTTTGTTTGTGAGAAGGTGGTGTTCAGTCGGCAGACTGACAAATTATTTATCTTTCCTTCCTTCGCTGAATAATAATAATATGGGGATACACCTGTCTCCCTGTTTCATCCTTAAAGAGCACGTGTTTCTTGTATGAGCTGGATCCATTAAAAGAAAAAAATAGAAAATGAGGCCAATTATTCACACTCCTTACAGTCTACTTTGAATGAGGGATTGACAAATGCAGTTATTTCAAAACATAATGTAGAAATATTACATCAAACCTTTACTCAAACTCAAATGTTTGTGAATGTGTGCAAAGCCCACAGTACCTGGGGGATTTGCACAATCTGACATCACAATGGGAAAAAACATCAAAACACGAATGGAGCCAAAATCCCTCATTGTCCTCAAAAAATATTTCAAAATCCACAAATGAAACCAAAACACGTGTGTCAGGGATATCCTATATAAATATGATGATATGGCCAAAGGCAGCCATGTGCAGACATAGGTCGCATTTACACTGCAGGTCTTGATGCTCATATCCAATTTTCTGACTACAGGTATATCCGATTTTTTTGACGACCCGCTTACATCATTTTAAAAGTGATCCGTATCTGATTTTTGCATTTACACTATACAATGCTGAAACTATCAAATGTAGACGTTCTGAGGACTACATAGCAGTATTTCCGCCTTCCGCTGACCTCTTTCGGACTTTTGTGACTGCGGTTGTCATGGAGGCAAGGCGGCGACGGAAGGAGGCATTGCCTTGGGCGCTTCTGAGGGGAGAGGAAAAAAAGGAGGGCTGCTCGGCTCTCTCTGAGTTTTGAATGAGGAAGTGTTTGGAGACGTGCTGTACAGTTTGATCCAAGTGTTGAACCTTTCCTGCGCGATGACTTCTCTTTTCCGATTGTAGTCAGAAACACACGGGAGATTTCCTCGGGGTTCACTTTTCCGTTCTGAACCCTCAGCCCTCCAGAGTGGGTTAAGAAAGACTCCAAAACTTTTGGGGGAGACACGTTACACACACCCGCACGCCCGCGCGCTCACACACACACACGGTCCCCATCATACACACCCCCCAAAGAAATAAACGGCTTCTAGCCTGTTCCATAGCAACGGTGTCCCGCTTCATTAGTTACCGTTTGCGTCCGGACCGAACATAACAGCGGTTTCCAACTATGGTCTGAAGCCTGAGGCTGAAAGGTAACATGCTGACAGCAAAATCAGCGCACAAAAAGCACCTTAATATGTCATGTGATCTCAGTTGGTGGTGTCCTGAATTGACGTCACTGAGGTACGACTCGCATTTACATGGTAATAAACGATTTGTCTGCTTACATGGCACACGCAAATGCACGTATCCGATTCGTTTCTGATTTATTTCCACATATGAGAGAGGCCTGTATCCGATCTGAGAAAAACGGAATCGATGCGCTTTTGTCCTGCTTACACATTCACCGATCATATCCGATCTGTGCCACGTGAGAGGAAAAAATCGGAATTGGGTCACTTGAACCATGCAGTGTAAAGGCGGCCATAGGGCCCTAGGGGTGCTTGAGCAAAAAGTTAAAGAGCAAAAGTTTACTTTTGAAGATTCTTCTAAAATTTACATAGACATGTTCGTCACCCCCAGGCGACCAAAAATGAAAGTGGTTGCTATGGAGATTAAACCAACATAAAAAGGTTTTTATTAAATCTATTTGTAATGTGCAGCTCTGACCAGAGAGGCTGGGGAAGAGAGGGAGAGTGATGGGGGTGTAGCAGCCGCTCGGTCAGGGAGGCCAGCTTACAAGGGAGGGTCGAGGGCGGTTACCGCCTCTGGGCCATACAACACCACTTTCATTTTGGTTCAGACTGCAATTTCAATAAAAGTCTAATTAGAAAAGTAATAAAGTAAAATTAACCCAAGTTACAAATCTACTTGTGACCAGTTTCATAAATGCTGATTGGGGTCAGGGCCATCAACTCTGATGAGTTCTGGCCACACACACTGGAGGTCAGATGTGAGGATTTACCATGGCAACCGCTGAACAAAAAGGTTCCGACCTATTTGATAAATTCTAAGCCGCTTGCAATTTTGCAGAATTATGAACCACAGTCATTTGGGATCTTTTTTGTTAACAGAGATTTTATTACAAATTAGTAGAAGTAAGTTTCTCTTACCGTCCAGTAATGAGGAGGAAGAGGGTGAGGATGATGAGAAGGGTGAAGCCACCAACTGCTGCTGTGACAATGACTAACACCTGGCCTTGATCAGAGGCGATGTCTGAAGCTGTAAGAAGCAGAGAATAGTTGACGGTAGGCTGAAAGCCTGGGTGACAAAGAAAAATGATTGTGTTGAGCACAGAATATATGGAAAAAAATGTGAAAAGGGGGAACATATGAGATGTTCATGTGGCAGGGAAGAAATGAAAGAAACAAAGAGATGCGATGAGAAGCATAGACGATGGCTTTCAGAATAATCTGATTGGAAAAAGAAAATTTTTATTAAACATCATCTTTAATATTCTTTCCCATCAATGCAATATACATATACCGGCTGAGTATTTCTGAGGAAACCCTATAGAGAGATACCTGAACAGCTCTTTGTAGAGCAGAAAACTCCTGTCAAGTTTGTGCTGGAATGATTCATTTTCTGGCTGCTGTTTAATTAATTTTATTCATTCATGAAATTGTGATTTAGTCCGTGATCATTTGGTTAAATTGGGCTTATTTGATATTCATGATTTTCTCTTTTCTGTGTTTTGTCACAGGGCTAACGAATCCCAGATAATTGAAAGATGATTACTATTACCAAACGTATTCTATAATACTTCATGCTTAATGAATATGAATTGGAGATCAGAGTGCATGGTGGCGAGCCAAATGGCGAGGGCTCGTGTGGATGTGTGTTAGGAGTAGACGGTTGGAGGGAGATGTCGACGTGTGTCATTGTGCTTGATAAAAAATTATTACACATCATTCAGAGGGGTGGTGTGGGGGGATTCAGTGAAACTGACAGTGGTCAGATGACGATTTTCAGTTTCACACTCTCTTCACATCACTTACTAAACAGATGTGTTCAATTGATTCAGCTGGAATGAGGTGTTCGAGTTTCAAAATAAAAGGAGGGAGGTGCGAGACTGAAATGAAAATAAGACACTTAAGTGACAGATGCACAGGTGGCTGGAAAACGCCAAACAAAACAAGTGCGCTGACATTGACTGACAGGCAGACAGACAGACTGAAGAGAGCGACAGGAGCCAAATCCACCTTCTCTCACACAGATAAAAGGCCAGGCAGAACAAAAGCTTGGCCGAGCAGCCTCTAATCTGCAGATAGAGCAAAAGCTCTGCAGTTTTGGAAAGGAGGGGGGTTTCTGTGAAGCCAAATCACCTCTCAACAATACCTACCTCAACATAAAAGGGCAGCTGCACCTTTGTGTGTTGTGTCTATGTTGTAAAGGTACAACTCACTAGTAAACATGTATAGAAAATATGAAATCAAAGATTGAGGGAATTTCTTCCCGATTGTTTTAAAAAAATACACATAATTATCGTTTGCAGCTTCATCTCGAGGGCAAAAATCTATCGAGAATTGAAAATCTAGCTGTAAAGATGGAAAAATGTTGTAGCTACACTTTAAACTCTGCAAAAAGTGCACACTAAGAAAAAAAAGCACATTTAGTCTCTTTCAACTTTAAACAATAACTTTTTCTTTAAAAAAGATTCAACAGAATCTTGTTTTCTTAAAAAAAACTCAAATTCTGTGACTGATATATAGTTTGGTTCACTAATTAATACAAAATGAAATAAAAAACAAATATCATGTATGACTTGGTGATAACAAAAATTGAACAGAAATAACAAAATAAATAATTTTTAGGTCTGTCTTTATGAAACAGAAAGATAAAACAAATCAAAATAAATATGTAATTATAACTTATACTGAACCTAAAGTTAACTTTAACTTTATAGCTGTTTGCAAAGATAAAAAAAACCTATAAATCATATATTTCTTATTCAAAAATGAAGACGTACATGTTTGCAAAAACTAGATGCAGTTTTTTACCATAGTAAAAATACATTAAAGTAGTAAAACCAATAATGGTGATTAAAACTTTTCTCAACTAACCGGTGGTAGAAGGTTCGGGCTACTTACAGTCTCCTGTAGTTTGGTATTCATATTTGGAGGAGTACGAGCTGAATCCACCTGATGTCCGGGTGCGCACGCTGAAGACATACCAGGTGGCTGGAAGTAACCCAGAAACGATCACACTGGGCACCTTGGTGCGTGTCGACGAGAAACTCAACTGCTCGTGCTCCTGTGATGGACATCAGACTGAGGCTCAACAAAGCTTTATAAAAGTTAAGATTCAGCTTTAAGATGTTCAACATTTTTTGATGCATCATGTTATTTTGAAAAACAATCAATTATTTTTTATGTACTGATTATTTAACTGAAAGCAAACATGATCATGGAAACATAATTGGGGTTACATGTCATGAGATAAAAAAATAAGAAGGGGGTTCTGCTGATTTAATTTATTTGAATTAACTTTACCTTAGTAAAAAAAACAAAAAAAAACTTATGTAAACTTTAAAATTTCCTGATTAGTGGCATTCAGATGTTTACATTCAGTGCCAAAAAACAAAACAAAACGGCTGGTATATTAATCCATAATAAATATAATTTATATAATTATGACCATCAATTCAAAAAAGCCTGAAAAACCTAAAGAAAAAATCTTTGGAATTCATCTTAATAAAAAAAACCTGAAACAACAGGTTATCATAAATGCATATTCTGTTAGTTCTTTCCATTCTTAAACTGTTGATAGTAAAATTCAGGTCACATATGTTTTTTGTTTTGTTTTGAATAATCGAGTATTTTGCCGTTGTAAACAGCTTGCTAGCCCAGTTTAGGCTTGCTCTTGGGTTTGCAGAGTTATATGCCCAGAAACCACAAAACTTTAAAAAATAACTTCTGTGGACAAAAAGAACAAGGTGGAATTGTTTGAGCACACTCTGCAGCTGACAGATGTAGACCTTTTCTGGACGGATTTTCTTTTTCTGTAACTCAACCTTTATTTATTTATTTATTTATTTATTTTTAATTGGCTGAACCTTTAGGAAACACCTAAGGTTATCCTTTATTTGGAAACGGAATCAAGGCTAAATTAACTTATATTTACCAACAGGTAGTATAAGACTCTACCTTCTCGTAGTATTTGACCTCATACTCTAGAACAGGAAGTGTTGTTTCCTCGGGCTGCTGCCAGGAGAGAGCAATGCTGTTTGGAGAAGCCCAGTCTTTCTTCAGATTACCAATCAGAGAAGGACCTGCATCAAAGACACAAAAATGGGGACACAATTATTGAATGTTCTGATTTAATATTTAGTCTAACGATCAAACTAGATAGATAGATAAATCTTCATTGTCACTTTCCACGTGTAAAATGAGATTAAATATAAACATGTAGGTTGTGTGCATACAGTGATTGACTAAAAAATCACTGTAGAATTATATGTATTAGATTTAAAAATTAAGATATAAAAATTAAGAGGATAAAAGCAATTTTGACAATAAGAGGGTAAAAGAAATATATTGAGTTAAAAAATAAATACATAAATAAACAAATATACGTTCAGTATATAATGGTTAAAATTTTGAAACTGATAAAAGTGATGGATGTCTTGTTAAATATGAATGAGTCTCTGGGAATTGTCATGCACACAGTGATGATTAGTTGAGATGATACAGGTCTTAACATGCATGAAGCCTTGTCATACTCATCCTCAACTGTGTTTGCAGTACAAAGTAATGAAAGCCTTACGAATTACTCCAGCAGCAGAACTGAAGTAGAAAGAAGTTAATGCAGTCTGCTGGGATTCATTACACAATAGGGTTTTAAATTATGGTACATGTATGCACGGTGGCTATTAACACCGCTACAACAATGACCCTGTACTCCATTACCGCTAAACAGCTGCATGCTTACATTGATCTTGAGGCTACTATTTAACTATCTTTACCCACAGCCTCACAAAGCCACCATTGTGGTTGCTAACTTCAGTTGTGGAAAACCAGACGACTCCAGTGAGCAATGAAAATGTGCTTTGAATGCAGAATTAGGACTTTTCTTGGTTCTATCCGGTAGTTATTGTGGTGTGAAAGTGTTATTTATCATACAGCAAGGTTCTGCTCAACCATTCTCATTTAAAAGGAGCTTTTAAAGTCAGTGGAAAAAGCTTTCTTGAAGCTATTTCACCCTCTCATGATAACATGTGGTTCGTTTGAAAGTAAGTCCAAAACATCTCCCTTTATTTGACTGAATTGCATTAGCTTTGCTCTATGAAGTTTTCCTGTGTAAATAATTGCATTGAGTCCCCAAGAGAGGTCAGCAGATAACACTGCCCTGAGAGTCATTTCTATATATTATTTCATCTGCTATAATACTACTAACTCATTACAAGGGTACAAAATACAGGCCTTCTTTTCTCCTGTGGCTTAAAGGTGAAATTATAACATACTCGATTTCACTTATTCTGCAAGAGTATGACTGAGAAAGCTGCTCTGCTCTTTTTCTCAATCTGAGTTAGTGAGGCATGAAGCTTCAGGGTAAAGAAAAAACGTGTGGCATTGGGGTGTATTCTGAGGGTGTGGGGGTTCATTAGAAATGACAGTGTAATGATGAAGGCTTGGGTGTTGAGGCCAGACAAAGCAGCAGCAAGCAAGCAGACGCTGCGCTTGTTTCAAAAGTCTAAAAAATCTGCGCCAAACCCTGCAGGATTTTCAGTAAAAGAGTTGATAAGAAATGCACATCCCTTTTTGGATCCATGATCTTATAAGCCCTTTCAAATGAGCTCAGACCCACAACATTTCTGAAGTGGGTCTGATGGGAGTTGAAGCTTTTCATACAAAGAAAGCTCTACAGGTTTTTGGAAACTCAGCCTGTAAAAATGACATTAAGAAACTTGGAAGATCTCTTTGTTTTGAGAGGCTTAACATTAACATTTCCTTTAACCCTTTAACACTGGAAATTTTGCTGAATCCTGAATCAGAATCAGCTGATTCTAAAGATGAAGAAAAGCGGTTTTGCATTTACAAACGTAAAGTGTTGCAAATTGGCGCAGAGCCGCTTTTCTCTGCGACAGATTCAGTAGATTTGCGTTGATTGCATAAGCACTTCACTACCGTAGTGTTGCATATCAACACAAAGCTGCTTTTCTCTAGTTTAGAATCCACTGGAATGACATTAATTGAATAAACAGTTGAAGAGTCGAAAGAATGTAAACATTGCAGCTAACGCTCTGGTGTTAAAGGGTTAAGTGTGATTGCCCTGCAAACACTTGCATTTGCAACAGAGAAAAGCAGCCTTGCGCTGGTATCGGTGCAAGTCCAGTGTGAAAAAACATTTTCTCTGCGTCAAAATCAGCTGATTAACGTTGATTTTATAAACTGTAAAAGAGCTGGGCACTCTCCCTCTTTTTTTCATGCCATCATTCACCTCAACAGAACATAAACACACACCTGACCAGAGGTATTAGCTCACCTTGCACAAATGGTACCTGTGACAGAATGAAATTTTGTCACACATACTATTGTCATACATGCACATACACATGCACACGCTTTACTTGTGTTGGTTTGTATGCATGTGTGTGTGTAAACTGTGGTTGTGTTCAGTGCATGTTGGCATGATTGAATGTGAAGCTTTTTGGAGCCAACGGGTATGATTGTAACATTTGAGCATTTGTGTGGACAGGCCCCGCCCCTTGTGACTAACATATACACCAGACAGTAATGATGATGATCTTCCAGCATCTTGTTCCTTAATTAATTAAATATCTAACTTTATAATCTCCTCTGACCAGAGTTGTGCAAGTTACTTTAAAATTGTAATACATTACAGATTACTTGTTGTTGTTCAATGGTTTTCCCTTAAGTTCCAATACTACCTCTTAAAAATTATTATGCAAGACATGAGACCTGTAGTACTTTGAAGTTACTTTCTTTAAAACCTATGAAGAAGTAGAACATAAATTCTGAAGTGACAAATGTACCACGAAGTATTTCTTTTTTAAAAGAAGGATACATGATGCAATACTATAATGACTACCATAGTAATATTATTGTTTTTCTTTTAGCTAGGTGAAGCAACTCTCAGCTTTAGTCCATAAAAATAAAAATATAGGCTTTCTACATGAAAAAGGAGGACAAAACAGAGAACTTTAGACCTATAACATAATACTTAATTACCGCAAAAAATACAGTTATATTTTATTTTTGTAATGTCTCCCAAACATGGCTATGACCAGTAGTCACTTGACTAACATTCAATTATTAAATCTGCCACAGAATAAAAAATGCAATCTAACAGCCAACTCAGAACATTAGCAGAGTTCAAAACTTGGTGACCAAGGAAAAGCAAAGTACCGGTGAGATGCACAGTCCAGCATCTTGTATTAAGCAACAGTCACTTTCAAATTAAATGCATTGCTTTGCTTGACTTCTCCTTAATAACCATCAACTTGCAAGGCATTTAGAATTGGGTGGGTAGTCTGAAATGCTGGTGAAACCTGAACAGTATAATGTCACGCGTGACTTGAAACTGCTTACACTATTAGCATAGTCATCAAGCTCAAAGGGCAAGATGTGTGTGGGGGTTATGGCTATGCCCACATGCATACATATGAGCACATTGCAATGTTCAGAAAATAGATATGCAGTGGCTGAAGTGCAAAATAAACCTGTTTAGGAGAAATTAAAAAAACTTCAAACATCTGCAGCACACATCAACTCCCACACTTCACTCCTATCTCCCTCTTCCTCCACAATATCCAGGGGAAAGTCTTCCCAGTGGGATCAGAATTTGTCTAACAAAGCCCCATGTTGGTGCTGTGGCGTGCTGCGTGTCCTCCTCTGCTTATACCAGCTGGGCACGACAGCCACAGCGGGGCCGATGTGGTTTGTGGCGAGAGTCGTGTCAGGGAAGTGCTATTCTAAGACGCAGCAAGATCATTGGCATCTGCTGTTAGCATATTGTGGTCTGATAAGAAACAATAAACACAGCCTCGGTTTAATCTCCTCCTGACTCACAGATTCAAATCAGCTCAGCAGAGTGAGCCTCTCGTGATTTGCGGTGATAAACGGGGGAGCACGTACACATGAGAGCAGGGAGGGAAAACAACAAGGTTTTTGGACGCTGTTTTCCATTCCAAAAAAATCCAGGTAAAATATAGCAGCTCTGGCTACTCGTCACAATCAAAGTTTTGGAAACAAAATCAGCATCAATATTGTTTTGCATCTTAAGTCTCCATTGAGATGCTAACAGTCTTAATTGGACTTTTGTAGCTGATCATGCTGTCAGATAAATGTAATTCTGCTGACATTAATTTTCCCTTTTGGGAATTTTTTTCAAGCTCATTATGTACCGGTATAAATCCTACAGAGGTTGGGTAGTTTGCATAATTTATAGAAGGAGACCGAACAAACTCACACAGCAAGTGCAGGTGGAGACCCGCTATTTATTTCCAAATGCCTCCTGCCTTTGGAAAGACAACACTTTTTTCAGGCACTGACAAGACACCTTGAGGACACACATCAATTGCCTTTAATGATTCTGTATGTGGGCTATTAAACCTGCTGCATGAAATCTGCCAGAGGAACTCCCTATGTATCCTTGGGATGAAGGAGAACTGGAAAGCCATTAGAACCAGCAGTCAATTATGATACCCCATGGATGGATTTTTCAGTCGTGCGTGGTTGAGCTCAACACAAACTAATGGGGAGTCTTTAAATGAGCTTGACCTGCATATGATTTTAATTAGCTTTCCTGCCCTAAAGGCTTCCATTAACTGTTTAAAAAAAAATCAATAGAGTCACTATTGATGCTGTGTGAGAGCTTAAACGATGTCGTAACACTTCGCTGATTCCATGTTGATAAAGAGCCAGAGTACCAAAGAAACACAAACACAATATGGAAACTCTTGTTTACAACACTCACATTGATGTGCCTCCTCTCTCATTGTTTGTCTAATGTCACCAAGGGGACATTTTCAGCGGAACATAAAATCTGTGCGAGAGAGCAAGTGCTCAAAATATTCGAATGCCTTTCACTCCGTGTTGACTGAATTTGCTCAGTTTATTTCCTTGTAAGTCCTCTTTAGGACACTTGTCAATTTGAAGTGCTGTTTCCAACGTTACCATTGACTGTGAGGTTTTTCTCTTTTTTATCTGTGTAAATGGCCCTGTGTTTAGAAGTAGAGTGCTTAGAACATCTAGGCAAATTTCCTCATTTTATTCTCAGATGACACATCGGGCATGTGAACGTGCATATGGTGTTCACACTGGACTCTCGCTATCCTGATATTAGGGCATTTACTCACAGTTGGAAGAGGCTTGTTGCAAAATGTTGAAGCTAACGGTGCTCTAGGCTTTTTCTTTCACAGCTCTATTCCGAAATATGAAAGACTCAGTGTCATAAAATTCCAGCCAGACACAAACTCCAATTGTTAATTTCTCCTCCAGGATGAATTTTCTAACGGTTGGCACTTCCGTAAATTAAAAAAGGATGCCACCAAATCGTCACTGCTAAATCTGAGTCCTTGTTTCATCATTGACTTTGCATGTAGAGCCCAAAAATGGACTTTAAAAAAATTGTGTAGCGACACGAGCACGTGAATTTTGAATGTGGAAGCTTGAAACATGCACATTTACGTAGACTTTTCATTGGCAATGGTCACTTAAACGCACCTTTCTGAGCACGTTGTAAACGGAGCTTAACCTGTAAACAACTTACTTGTACACTTGAAAAGGTAAATGTGTTTTTGCTCATCGCAGAGAGGTTACAATCACAATTACCATGTAAATATAGTATACCTTTATGGACAAAGATGGGGAAAAGTATTATCATCACAGAATTAACAGGACATTTATTTGTAAAAAAGTGGGAAGCACCTGGAAGTCCAAGGCCACGATTCTTGCCTAGATAACGATAGTTTGCACTCTCTGGGTGGGTGGAAGGCTCCGGCTTCAAGTGTGAGAGTTTGAGTATCTAAAGGTTTTGTTCATAAGTGAAGGATGCATGAAGCTTGAGGTTGACAGGCGAATAGGTGCAGCGGCTGTTGCAGTCGCTGTATCGATCCATTATAGTGAAGAAGGAGCTGAGCCCAAAGGCAAAGCTCTCGATTTACTGGTCAATCTATGCTTCTACTCTCACCTACAGTCGTGAGCTTTAGGTCATGACCAAAAGGATACAACTCCGGATATGAGCAGCTGAAATGAGGTTTCTCTACAAGGTGGCTGGACGCTCCCTTAAAGATAGGTGGAGGAGCTAGGTCAACATGGGAGATCAGAGTGCAGGTGCTGCTCCTCCACACTAACAGAAGCCATTTGAGGTGGCTCACTCTGGGGAGGTATATGTTAGGGCTGGGAATGTTTACTTGCTATGAATGTGTTGACACATTAATAAATTACACAAATCATTCATTGCATGTTTGTGTATTAACCCTAAAAAACCCTCTTTAATCTGTGGCAGGGAAGGCTTTATCATTTTCTTTTTTTTAACATGACTGTTTTTATCTGAAACCCCCCCCCCCCCCCCTTAAATCTACTGTTAGCGCTAACACAAACTCATGAATATATATTTTTTAATGTACAGAGTTTTAAATAACAAGATCATGAAGTCAATTAGACTCCAGTAACGTGCATTTAAAAAACTTGAGTTAGATGCAATTAAACAGTTTATCAGTCCAAACATTCAGCTTTAAATAACAACAGCATCAAGTTTTAATGACAGAGACTTGCTAGGCTAAATTGGTATAATAAAGGAGGTATATGAAACTTGAAAAGAAAAGTTAAAGTATTTGCCAGTATCAAATACTTTTTTCATTCTTACTGCTGTTGTTATAGTATCTAAAATATGGATTCCAGTCTGGTAGTAAATGCGTCATTTTGATTCCCAAAACACTTATAAGGAGCTTTTTTTTAATGCATAAAACATGTATGTCTTTTATCATTTAATCTTAGTAAAACTTGGACAAACTAAAAAGTTGTAAATGTAAAGCAGAAAATGTTGTTTTATTTGTTAGTTTTTGTCTAATCTACTATACCGTTATCTCAAACAGGGATGCACATAACTGAACCCGTTGATGCTGTTCCCTGACGCAGCATTGTTCTGTATTAAATAAATAAATATAATATCTGTTATCTTACTGCTTAGACAATGACTGACAGGTTTTGACTGCAGTTTAGATGTTGAAACAAAACAAAAAAAAGATCAAATTAATTAAATTTAATTAAACTTTAAATCTAATTAAACTTTAGGTTTAAATTAGGAAATTTTTCAGTCAACAATGCAAAAAAAAATTCATAAAAAGTCATGTGACTAATCGGAGTAAAGAATTTTAAATTCTATACATAGAATATGTTATTATAGAAACAAATAAAGGCTATCATTTCTTGCGATCTGTGTTGTCTACTTTTGGAAACACTGGCGTTTTCTTTGCTTGGTGAGGCAATATATTATTTCAAAGTGTACCTCAAAACATCCGAACACCTCTGTGTGATATTTATAGCCACTTTGTCATGCTGCTATCATACCTACAGCTTTTTGGAGGAAATGAAACACTGATATTTTGGGACAAAGCTCAGAAACAATGAGTTTCCACATGTGTGATCTTTGTTTAATGATCTTCAATGTGGTAAAATAAAACAGAATTTAAAATTTTATATTCGTTTGGTTTTTTATAACTACTTTTGACTCCTTGACACTCATTGTTTAAAGATAATGGGAGAGGAAATTATTGTTCCTGGAGATTCTGCTTATCTGGTTTTGTTCTGAAAAACAAATGGATGCATTTATTCAAGCTCTCTGAGGTTGTTGTGAGGTTACAGTGAATCTATAGAATCATAAGACCTGAATGCAGAAGTGTTCTACAGAAGAGAGCCAAATGGATCTACTTTAAAAAAAAAAAAAACAATGACAATGCCTCCACATTTAAATTCACTATTCACAAAAACAGTTTAGAAACCTCAATATACTATTACTTTAAGTTTTTTATCTTGAAATCTGCTCTTGGTCCAACCACTGTCCCATCTGTTTTGTCCACTATTGGGCTCTTTGACATTGTATTGGCCCAAGATTGCATTGACCCCAAAGTCAAAAAACTGCCTGTAAATGGATAAATAGAAACTGTTAGATTACATAACATCAACAGGTGACCATTCCTTTACAGTCAATGCTGTCAAACAGCAGGTTGCCTGAAAGAAATTATATATATTTTGCTACTAAAAACTGCATTCCCCTTTTTGTATTTACAACTTTACTTTACGCACAAGTTTTACTTTTAATAATGGCTTCATTGGTGTCCAACCTGTGGATTTGACTCTATCGGGTTTCAAGCTTCTTCATGTCTTGTGCTACATCTAATTCATAGTAATGGGATTTATTGGACAAATATCCTACAGTAATCTATTTTCTCCTGTCTTGATTTGAAGTTTCTTCTCTGGACGTGCCTCGTAGCGTCACAAAATCTCAGAAAGAAAAATGGATGCGACTCTTCTTGCATGAAATAACAGTCAACCAAATCTAAACTGGGGCAGGTTCATCCACTCCCCAGGCACACCTGCAGTCCACCTCTGTTGTGTTGCTTGTCTTCACTGTGACGGCACAGAGAAGCTCCATAGACTCCTTCCCACCATCCAGATGGTGGCTTTAACAACCCTGCGGACGATTTATCATTTGGATCTGCTGAGTACGGGGAGTTAACGGGTAATTAAAATCATCAGTCACACTATAAAAGCAGAGTTTGTGGTGGTAGAAAGGAAACGGAAAAAAGGGAAAAGACCGTTTGCCAAGAGTCATTTTATACACTTGTGCCTCAGCTTTCAGGTGTGATAAAATGAAAGTCAGAGAAGAAGAAAAAGAAGAAAAAACAAAAAAACAGAGAAACGATAAAAGGATGGGGAACAAAGTCTGACTTTGAACAACATTGACAAATACCTTAATTTAAACGTATATCCCTTATTGACAACCTGCTCCAAAGCATGAGGAAAGAGATTAAAGGACAAACGGATCCAATTTGAAAAGAAGTGTTGTCCACTTTCTCGTAGAGAGGCTTTGTGCGCTAGCTAGCCTGTCTGCCATTCTTAGGGTCCTGTCTTTAATAGGTCCCAGCTTGCCACTGATCCCTCTTGTTCCCACTTAATGGGGATGAGGAGAGGCAATGATGTGTGAGAAAGGCCAGTGAAACTGGCCCTATACTGGCCCATCACAATCAATACTAATTTGGCTTCCAACTCTCTTTCCCCAAAAGTAATTAATGAGAAGAACGGAAGTATCTGGCTGCTGACAGCTGATTTCCCTGTCCACACTCGCTCCTAACACCTTCTTCATTTCTCATGCTTTTACTTAAAAGCTTGATTATGGTTGAAACCAAGCATTCAAGATTGGGGAGTGATCTACTATGAGTTAATGTCAATGTTCAAAGTCCTGCTGCAGCTGGCTTCAGGACGTAGCTTGAAGAAACGTGTGGTTACTATGACAATGTGTCCAGGTATTTTGTCAGTGGCTGTTAAACTGAGACATTGTGTGTGGTGATGGTTATAAATATTGTGTTTCCTTTTTTTAACCATCTCAGGGGTTTGTGTCAAAACGGGAATCAAATGCGGTGGTTGAAGAAAATGTCTGACTTAAGCAAGCAACAAAAAATATTCAAAGTATTTTCAGTTTCACATGCTTCCTTTATCTCCTCTCCCGGTTGGAGTCCATGGAGACAGGGAATGAAGCGCTTCTGCTGCAGAGATGGCGTATAAATAGCAGTCGACCCTGCTGTAGCACCCACAACAGACTTAGTGCAGCACAACACATCTTCCTATGGAGCAAATTCTCAAGCAGATCCGTCTATACCAGAGCCTGCTGTCAAAGTCAACCGTACTGGAATAAAACATGCAACTATTGCGCAAATGTGTGAATAGGTCACACAGGAGAGCCTAGATGTGCTGCAGGGGGAATGCACTCTGAAAACACTCAAAATGTCCAAGGTCAAGACAATCACTGGAAAGAGTCATCGAATCCCTGCATGGGTTAGTCACTTACAGCTTTGATAAATGTGTACCAAAAAAAAGGTCACTGATCTGCTGGAAAAATACTGTTTTCAGCTTTGTGTTCATTCTGTATGAATCTCCCTCTGCGCCCGTGGTGGTTTTCTCTGGCAGATCAGAGATACCTAAACAAACAAATGCAGAGTGATATGGCTAATCGGGATCACATAAGGAGGCACATTTGAAAAGGGCACAATTCCACAGCTTAATAAAAAAAATGAACATGCAGGAGAAGCTTGATAATAAAAAGCTTGAGAGTACATTTGATGTCTTACTAGGAATCCGTCTGCTTGCTACGCAAAAGTGAAGAGGAAATTGTGGGAGCTGAACACAACTGCTGATTTATCTACACAGTATTTAAAGGTCTGGTGAGATTTAGGTTGAAGCAGCCATCATTATGTCTGGTCTGAAGACGGGTGGCTAATGCAGCCTCATGTAGATGAACCGAACCAACAAAAGGGCATTGCCAGCTGATTTATCGGATGTTTTGTGCACAATAGCGCCACATTCTTGGGAGGGAGTTCAAGGCGATGATTGAAGAGGGCTTTGAGGTGGGAGTTGAGAGGAAAAAACTTCAGAGAACATCCATCAGGACTGGCGCACAATGAATCCAATCACTAAGTATTAATGAGCCAATGCTTAAAATAGTTCTGGTTTTGAGGTGAAGTCAGGGGAAATGATCTTTGCAGGCAGGGAGAAGCTTCCTGATAAAAGCCGCAGCATAAATCATTTTGTGGAGCAAAGAGAGCTAATCTCTATTTTCTCAAAGTTTGCACCTGCTATGAACAGTGCTGAATAGAAATCTTTGGGAATATGTGTGCTCCCCAGTCACTGATGAGACAGGAAGTTACAGTATGCCTAGGAGACTGAGTGGACTTGGTTAAAGGTGTGGTATTTAAATATTAACTCAAATAATAACCCACTCCCATGAACATTGTTTCTTTTTTTGGTGTTTTAAACAATATTTTGGCATTTTCCTGATAATCATAAAGATAGCTGAGGACACTTTTAAGGTAAATCAAAAGATGATCGGAGTGGGACTTTAAGCTAAACTAAAGTAAGAGTTTTTAGGCAACATATGATCTGTAATCTTTATTTCATACATTATAGCCACCATACACTTGTTTACCGATCTGCACATTTATGGCTAAAACCACCAATTCTGTCCCTGTACAAAAATGTTCATACACATTAAGCAACCTTTCTGAAATGCTAGTTAGTAGTGGAACCATTTTTTTTTATTTGTTTTTATAAAAAACGATGAAGACTTCCATGAAGACAAATATTTTATTTAACTCTTCTCAACAAGCACTGGGTGCTGCCATTAGAATACTAGTCCTAAGAAGCAAAATTGTCATCTGTCATTCCAAAATCTTCATGTGTTTTGTTGCAAAACACATGGTCATTTTAAATGCATTTAAAATGACCAAAGGAAACACTGTTATCCATATGCCCAATCTCTTAAGCATGTACTTAAAGTTTGAGTAGTAATTAGTTTGACTTTTACTGCAACACTCCTATCTGATGCTTCTCGTACCATAGCAGATATTCTGGCAGTCCTTCTATTCTGCTCATGGAGTTCCACAAAAGTCTACTTAATTTAAAAAGCACTATGAGCTGAAACTCATCCCTCTACCATTTCTATCTGTCAGTGTGTCAGACTTCTTTTGCTCCCCCCCAAAAAAAAGAAAACAAAAAAACCCTCACCCGTTGTGTTCTCACTCTCAACATCTGTTGTTTTTCACGACAAATCAGTGGGATCCACTCTGAGCATTTCTACATGTTTGTGACTGTGAATGTGTGTGGCTGCCAGAGGTCGGGGGCATTAATATGAGGGGGCAGCGAGGGGCAGAAAATGGGCAGAGGGCAGCAGATGCCACAGGTCACAAGCTGCCCTCTGGGAAGCCAGCAAAACAAACTTGCCAGTGAAGGCTGTGAGCAAACACCTGCTAACAATGTAATTAAAGGGACACACATTAATCACGCTGACACACTAACACACACAAAACCCCGCATATCATGCAAGCAACATTGCTAAGCTCTTGGGTTTGAGGCTGCTGGACTTCAGTTTTTCTATCTTATTCTCAGTTCAGTCACATTTCATAGAATATGAATTATCTTTTTAACTTCACTTGTAAATGAAAAAATCTGGTTGTTTGAACCAGTCATTTTTTTAGTTGCATTTGAAGAGAACTTTCTCCAACTGTCTTTATTCTCCCTAAAAGCATCCCCCTAAAGGGCACTGACAGGGTTAAATAGAACTACTGTGGACTTTATTCAAAATTAAATGGACATTTAGCAAAATCCTCTTGTTGCTCTCTTACAGCTTTAGTGTGAAGAACAGGCATTTGTGCAAATATATCACAGAAAAAGGAAATAATTGAGCCCTCTGAAGCCTCATTTATACAGGAAAAATGATGTACTGAACAATCTACAGACCAGTCGACATTCATGGACCAAAGATCTTCTGACCTTTCTTTGACTGCTTCGTTTCTTTCTGAAACAGCAGCTCCTTTGGATTTTTTTCTCCTCACATAATTTTTTATCGTCTCAGGGTTTCTCCATTCATGGTTGGTCAATCACCATGTCAGCTGGGCACTCATCACATGATTGGAAAAGAATGTGAACAATTCTGAGTGATTCCTTGTAATACATTTATGTTGCTGTCATTTTTTCTGTTAAAATCAATAAATGAAAAGTAATGATCTGGACCAGTATTATTTTAGACAGATTATTTCAATTGGTTCATTTTTTCAAATCAAAATACTAGACATGCGAGATTTCTGCAAATGTTTATTTAGCTAAAAATGAATTCCAGGTATTCATGTACTTAAAAAAACAGAACTTTTTCTATAACTAAATAACCATTCTGAAAAAAATTGTTCAATTTAGATGAGATATTTCTAGGGACTCAACTAATAAATCGCACAAAAAATATTTACTGGATATAATCTTGAAGTACAGAACAGAAATAAAAAAAAGAGAAAACTAGGAACCAACAAAAAAAAAATGTATCAGGTTCCTGGAAATCCAAAATTTTTCTTCATTAAACTGATGAGTTCATTGCTTTACACAGGCGTTTGAAGAGATGGTAAAAGAGGAAAACAAGGTGTCCAGATGGATGCACTGACTGTTTTAGGTTTTCAAGAAATATCCTTTGTGATATTGATGATATTGTCATGCCAAATAACTTCCGCTTGAAAAAATGAACAAACGTCACCGTTCAATCAGTTATGTACCATAGTACCTATCTTTTGCGGATTTTATTTTACGTCGTTTTTAAACATTTTGTCTTCTGGAAATTTTGTTTTCCAAAACATTTCCTTTTTATTTTGTTTCATTTTTGGACTTGCATTGGTTTTGATTTCTAAAATGTAATATTTTTGTTTTAATCTTTTAATTTTTATTGTGATCGTTAATATGTTTTTGCTTTGAGTGATTTGTTAATGTGATTTGCACTTCAGGGCCACTGTAATAAACACTATACAAAGTACACATAGTGATGGTTTGGTGGTCTGCAAAATTTAGATGTTAAAATGTCAAATAGGAAAACAATCATTGTTGTTATAGCGAATAAGTGTCAGCTTAGATAGATGAGTCATTTATGTAAGGGTTAATGGTTGACGAAGTGTGCATTATCACTTTTTAACGCACGCCGTGGAAGCCTGAACCGTCCGATGCGAAGTGCGTTAAAAAGTGATAATGCACACTTCGAAGGCCATTAACCCGCTTATACCATGGTCACTTAGAAAATAAATAAATAGTAACCAGTTTTTAGTCCTTAGTTTTTGTTTTTCCCCCAATTTGGATCGCTTTCTCACAAAAGCAAACACACCACGTTATATATGCTGATCTTTCCGATGGGTTGAATAAAGCACCAGTTCAGAGAAAAGTTCACCTATTATACCGCTTGTTTTGGTCCAAATGATGAAGCAAAAGGTTGTTTTAAAGAAGCCAGTGCAGTGATACAAAACATTTAAGCGATGTGACCGGAACTTATTTTTTCACCGTATGGTTATCCTGTGGTATATCACTTTTTAACGCACACCCAGCAGCCAATCAGAATCAAATATTCACCCGGACCATGGTATAAATTAATAATAATAATACATTTTATTTATATGGCGCCTTTCTGGACACTCAAGGTTGCCTCACAGTCTAAACATATGTAAAAGCATAAAAATACAACAATAAAACTCCAAAACACAAAATAAGTTAACAGTTAAAACAGCAATTTAAATATTATGTACTGAATGCATGAGGAAAGAGGTGAGTTTTGAGATGTTTGGAAAACTTAGAGAGTGAGTCCAAATTTTGTAGATCAGAGGGGAGGGAGGTCCAGAGTTGCGGGGCAGAGCTGCTGAATGCTCTGCCCCCCATTGTAATGAGACGTGGTCGTGGAACAGCCAGTTGAAGGAAGGGAGAGGATCTGAGGGAGCGAGTGGGAATAGCAACAGTCAGGACCTCTGAAAGATACGGACGGGCGAGGTTGTGGAGGGCTTTGAAGGTTAAAATGAGGATTTTGTAAGTGATCCGGTGAGGTACTGGTAACCAATGAAGCTGCTGTAAGACGGGTGTAATATGGTGAATGGAGGGGGTTTGGGTTATTATTCGAGCAGCTGAGTTTTGAACCAGTTGAAGCTTACGGACGGTTATTTGTGGAAGTCCAGAAAGAAGGGAGTTACAGTAATCAATACGGAAGGTGATGACAGTCTGGACTAGATTTACATGAATGAATACAAGGACAAACACCTGTCACAAGTTCAGACATTGCAACCCAAAATTAATATGTAAGTTTGGCTTTTCGGTAAGTCCAAAGAAAAAGTTTAGTCTAAAAAAAGAGGACATTTCCAGTGAGCATCAGACCTTTGCGGGCACCTACGATGGCTTTCTTTATTTATCTCTTCTCATCACTTTCTTTCAAGTCTCATTCTTCTCATCTCACTCTTTCTCTTTACAGATCTGATGGCAGCGGCCGGGTTGCGATCCAATCACAGGCTTGCGGCAGCAATCACCTTCTGCTGATTGGTTTTATAATCCTCTCAGAGGATCTCAGATGGAGGGGAGTCAGCTGGCCAAGAAGTGCTGCTCTGATGGCTGTCATACTGGCACCCCCGCCTCCCACCACCCCAACATACATACCCAGGCATGCACACGCATGCACATGACACCACACAGGACCTTAGCCTTCTTTCAGCAATATCACACTTCTGAATCAGTGGTATTTCTTTTATTCTATCCACAAAAGTTCAGTAAATGTGTTTTTACAAATGCATATGTGTGATTATGCCGGTGATGGCACTGACTTCATATAGACTATAGCAGGGTTTACAGGCAAGTTATGCATCTGAATGAAACTTTATGGATTTTAGGCTTACAGTTTTAGCTATGAGTTTATATGAGTGTGTGTGAGTACAAGGTTGAATCCTTAAAAGAACATAGAATGGAAAGAAGTAGAGATTTCACTAAGTCAGATAATCACCCCTTTACCTTGAACCATGTCAATAAAGTTGGCTTCATTTTTTCAAATTCAAACAACCAAAGGAGGGTTCATCTTTAAGGCAAAATATCTGTTATAAAGCACTATATATTGTGCAAGCTAATAGTAAAGATTTGTTTTTTGTAGCCTGGCCACAGAGCAGAGGGTTCTGTGTAATTAGTCATCACACAGGTGCTTGTAAAAACCAACGAATGCAGAGCTAAATTTAATTTCAGCCATTTGTAGCTAACATGCATCCAGAAAAGGCGGAAGAACAAAATTCTTAAATGGGTTTAGTGTTGCACTTAATTTTTTGCACCCAGGTTCTAACAGTACTTTCCAAAAAAGAAAAAAATAACGCATACGTCCAACAACTCTTTCAAAAAGGCTTCGGAAAACATTTTTTGTCATTATTGGAGACTTTGAGATTAAACACGTATTACCTTTTTTTATTAGAATGGTCAATTGTCCAAGAAAGAACCTTTAAAGACATTATGAACTAACAGCTAATTGTCTGTCTTAAATTCATATTTTCTCTTGTGTGTTTTTTGCATCAAAATAGTTAAAATAGGTGAGATATTTAGAACAAAAGGAGATAATTGTTTTGGAGCAGTAAAACCATTTAAAGTTAAGTAAAAATAGCTCTGACCTTAATAGTAGACTTTGCACAGGTCACCTCAGTACACAAACAGAAAATAAAGTCTTCTTTTAGGTCATATTACAGTTTTTCTGAAATCTGATTTGCCTAAAAAGTGCATTAGCTGGACTGCATTAAAGTACCGTAACTTTTATGTAACTCTATGGTGCTTCTCATAACAGACAAATCTGTTCTCTTTTCAAATATAACAGTTTCTTAAAGTCCATGTGTTTTAATTAAAGTGCCGGAATTAGATTCTCTCAACCATTAATGCCTTTTGTAACAAAAAATGGCGGCAGTGGCTCAAGCAATTGAGCAGGTCGGCCAATGATCAAAGGGTCAGCAGTTCGATCCCTGCTCCCCCCCCCAGTCAACTGTTGTTGGGCAAGACAACCCACCCTCCCTGCCTGCAACATGGCTCCACGGGTGTGTGAATGCTTATGAATGTGATGGTACGAGGGGCGCACACTGGTAGCCACGCCTCTGTCAGTCTGCCTCAGGGCAGCTGTGGCTACATCAGTAGCTTAGCATCACCAAGTATGAATGAGGAGTGAATGAATAATGGACCCACTGTAAGCGCTTTGAGGAGTTAAACCCAATTCATCATTAAAAAAGCCCTGCCTCTCACACTCAAACCCCCTAATATGTTTAGTTAACATGACACATTCTCATCTACTGAAATCTGCGGATTTCGGTTAGTCTGCATGTAAGTGTGCTAAAAAAATAACAATGCTTTTCAATTTTTTTCTGAGCCAAGGTTCACTTTTTCCATGACAAAACTCACGGGGTACACACCAGCAGCTGAAAATGTTAAAAAAGGGAAAATGTATAGTGTGTATTAATGATGTAGCAGTCCTTCCAGGATCTCACATGCTGTGTTTTTTTAGTTTAATAGTTTTAGAAGATTTTTATTTTTGTCTTAATTAAAAAACCTAAACTTAACAAAACATTTGTATTTCTTTTTTGGGAAAAACAATGGTTTCAATTTAGTTTTAGTTAAATGTGTAATTTGGATACTTAACCTAAATGCTGTTTGTTTTATTCTTATTACTAAACTTACCTTCAATTCTTTATACAGTGCTGAAACTTATTTTTTCCTTTAAATAGACATTAACCAGCTTTTTCAGTTAGAAAGAAGACTTGGACCAAACACTGGTATCTGTGGTTGTTAATAATTCCTTTGTGCTCAAACACAAGGAGAACTAAAGTGTTTGTAAAATGTTGATGTTTGTGTACAAAATCATGTTTTTGTCTATTGTGCTTCATGCTAAAACTAGTGTAGTTAGAGAAGCTGTCACATTACCCCAATGAATCATGGGAGATGTTGTGAAAAAACGCTGGTACTGACTTGTTTCTTAAAGCTTCATTATTTTATGCACTTTTTACCCAATCTAACCCTGGATCCTGCAGGAAGCTGCATCACTAAACACTATCTTTAGCTGATATTTCTGTTGGAACTGAGAGAACTTTTGAGCAATGTTGACATGAGGAAGTGAAGACTTTAACCACATCTGATTGGTTAGAATGATTGTGTACATAATTAAGCCTCCAAGAATGATGGGTGGAGACAGAATGAAGGGTTGAACTTTTCCCAAAATGAGAACAATTGGTCAAGGTTGTGGCAAAATTGCAGTTCAGTCATTCTTATCATTTTGTCCCAAATAGGGATTAAATAAACACAAAGAAAAAAGTATTTTATAATCTTTAATTCATCAGTATGAAACCTAGGCCTGTTTGGATGAACACAGAGCTGATAACTTGGTAATACTAAAGGATTTGTATGCCAAGAGGTTTAAATTAAAGGATTTCCTACAGCACACCTGACCAATGACCATCTCTCACGGCACATGCTGGTTGACAAACACTGTGTTCATGCTGTTATTTCGTTTCAACTTGTATTAGTTTCCTGTCAGCTACTTTGTGACAAAGTCTGAGGTTATATAAGTTTACGGAAAACAATGAGATAAACATGAATAAAAAGCAGAACTGTGATTTCTAAATGATCCGCTTTTATAAATGTCCTCCCCCTTTTTTGATTTGGAGTTAATTTTGCATTCTCGTTGATACAGAAGTGTATGTAAGAAATTTGGAGCTTAAGTAAAGCACTTTCTTCTGTGGAGAATAGTGGTGTGTTTCACCTAACAGCTTTGTGTTTCTTCTTAGTTTGTGCATTTCATTTTCAAAGGTGAAATGAAGTCATTTATTCTTGCCGTAGGGGAGAAAGGCCTCTGTTTTCTGCTATTCTTCATACGCTGACCCCAGTGAGGTCAACAAACCAGTTTGGCTCGAGGAGGTCGAGTATTTTTTTCCTGTTGTCAGTTGGAACGGGATAACTACGTTAAAGTAAAAGAGAGAAAAGGCAGCACTTTCTGCCCGTGACCTGGGTTTTAAGAGGCTTGCACTGGGAAAAGGATAAAGTTTTGCTGTCTGTACTTCAGATTGACAAGGAGATGAAGAGTTTAGCAGAATGAGCATAGTGTCTCAGATTAACAGCTTTAGCCCACTAGTTTTTCTACAAAAGGTGCAAAAAAAAAAAAAAAAAAAAAAAACAACCAAAAAAATCTGTAAGGATGTGTTGAGAAAAGGAACTCCAAAACTGGGGATTCAAGAACATAATAAATTATTTCTTTTTCTTATAGCTCTAGAAGAGAGATACAGTTCTAGCAGAGTCTGAAAGGATGTGAAATTTTTATTTTAGCATATGAGAATGTCTGGGGGCTTTTAAAATCAATAGAGTAAATTCTGCAAAGTGATATTCCTATTCATTCATGATGTAAAAAATTGATGAGACTACATGAGAGACTTCTGGTACTTTTTTTGCTGAGATAGTTTCAGAGCAATTTCTGGAGGGTTTGGGTGCACAGAGCCTTAAGCTACTTTTAAACCACCTGTGAAAACGCACGTTCAAGCGTCCACTTCCACTTAAAAGTCTATGTTAAGACATGTAAACGAGCCTTTGGAGCTTTAGCGTTCAAAACCTTCGTTTTCACAAGCAGCTACACACATTTCTACAATTGTTTTAGAGTTCTACGTACAAAACTCGTGGTCACTAAATGCATGCTGCAAGTTAAGCCAGGTTAAACTTTTACCAAACAGGGTCTGGGATTGGTAGTGAAGTAGGGGTGGTGTCCCTTTCAATTCACAGAAGTGCCAAACGTTTAAGAATTAATCATGAAGCAAAAATTACTAATTGTGGTTTGTGCTCGGTTGGAATTCTATGACAAGTCTTTCATAGAGCTAGGATAGAAAAAAGCTAGGGCAAAATTTGCACCATTCTGACATTTTTCACCAAGCCTCTTCTAATAGGTGACAGATATGCACCAGTAAACAGATAAAGAAACTGCTCCCTGCTTGTCCAGTGTGAGCACCATGAGCTAAATCCGCAATCAAAAATCTGCGTTTGGCGCGCACTTGAACACAAGTCACATGGCCGGTGTCCTTTTTTCCCCTCCGATGTTTATGTCTCATAATCCGGCTCTTATGGTTAGTAATGAAATGTGTTGCTATGTTAAAAACACAGAAGTCATGTCAGTCACTGAACAACACAAGAAAGAAGTTCATTTGATGAAACTTAATTCAAGTGATTTTACAATAAAAGTCTTCCCCCAATATTCACTTGATATTTTGTTCATCTAGAAAATGTTTTATTTGACTCATGATTAGTGACCAGATATGGCTTCCGACTTTTTCTCAAGGACACTTTGACAGGAAAAGCCTGCGGTAACAAGACCGCATATTTAGCTGGGATTTACTGCCAGTCAGTCTTGTGTGTGAAATATGTGTCCCATCAGTCTGGAACACACACAGGCACACAAACACACACGGGCTGATAAAGACAATAGGGAGAGATGTAATGTCCACACATGCAGTAATAGATGTGACTTGTCCGTGACACATTCACACGTTCGGTTGGCAGCAACCTCAATCAATAATGCATAAGGTGCATGAAATGCGTAAATACCCTCAGAAAAAAAAGTCCTGGGCATAAATGTATGTCCCTTTTAGACTTCCTACATAGAAAAAACAAAAGACTGTCAGGGTTTCTTGGCCTTTACTTTTCAGGATACACTTTTTCTTAGGAATATGCCAGGAGAACCTCCTGGAAGCAGTTCTGGGCTATTTTATGCCAGTCCAACACACAAGAGGGATGTCTTTAGCAGCTCTCAGAGCTTCAAGCACCAAGCATGTAAGATGTTCATGTTATATTTAGGGTAAAGTGTGGGAGCAGTGGGACGTTTTACACAGAAACTGTACAAAAATAGTGATCTGCTATAAATACTAGGCAAAGGTGGGTTACATTTATGAAGTTACTATACATTTGTCTGTCTGATTTTTTAAGTTGAAGGATTTTGGCCAGGGGTTCTCAAAGTGTCGCCCAGGGGCCAATGGCGGCCCTCAGGATGATTTTTTGAAGCCCTCAAAATTAGAGAGCCAGGGCAGGTTCCTTTGAGGAAAAATGTTGTGTTGGTGAGGACAAAAGGTGCTTTCACCCTAAGTGGACAAATGTTTACTTTGTCGTACCTCATGGGCTGGATAAAGTCCTGTGCTTTATTTGCAAGCAGGTAAATGCAATGCTCAAAGTATTCAAAATAACTATGTTACAAATCATAAAAACCATAACAAATTTGCTGGCGAGGAGCGCAACAATAAGCTCCAACAACCTACAACAACCTACAACAAGGCTATGCTTCACACCAGATGTTTAAAAAATGGCTAAATCCAGTGAAGCTGTGACAGAAGCTAGCTACGTTGTGGCTTTGGAAATGACCCCGCAAAGCCAGCCCTTAAGTGACGGGGAGTTTGTAAAAAGAATGTAGGCTGAAAATAGCTGAAATTGTTTGTCCAGAGCAGACTAAAGTCTGTCGAATGATACTAGAAGAGTAGAAAATCTGGGCAGCAACCTCCAATCGCAACTGGGAAAACATCTGGAGGGTATGGTTAATTGTACAAATGACACTTGCTTGGTCTTTAAAGTTATTAATAACAACTCCTTTTGTTTTATCCACTTTTTTAACCAAAATTGGCCCCCAGTCTAATGTCGAGTTCCTAATTTGGCCCTCTGCTACAAAATCTTTTTGAACCCCTGATTTAGATCAAAGTGATCTACAACAGCCTAGATTTGTTCAGAATAATTTGGATCATAACAGGGATGATAATTGTATTTTTTGGGAGTGGGGCCCAATGTTAAAGTGCCTTCGATAGCACAAGGGTAACAACAAAAGATAATGACACCATTATTTTGATGATTAACTTAAAGAAAAGAGGATAGGAATTGTGGGTAATCCCACAACAGTTTTTCAGGGCTAGCAGTCAAGCTTGATGGATAATCTAAGCAGTGCATTGGATTTGTAAGGATTATTGTCAAGCAAGGTAAGACGTAGTCGACATGAAAATAAAACTTTATTTGCTATTTTATTTTGGATTTTATAAACTAATTTGAAACAAAACATGTATCAAATTCAGCAATATAAAGAAAGAAAAGTTTTTAGCTTTTATATTTCCTTGAAGTAACTTCAAATGTGTCACTTTTGGTGTATTTAAAAAAAAAAATACAGAGGTTGTTTTCATCAACAGATATTTTATAGATTATTCTTCAGCTTTCAGTTTAATATAAAGTTGAAGACACTTTGTCAAAGTTTTAAAATAAATCCGACTTCTCTGACATGTGCCACTTTACCAGACTATTCCCTTTGGTCTGTAACATCCTTTTCCTCCTTAACTGTGATGTTTATTCATCTGTAGTTATTGTTCAGCGATGTCTCAGTTTCTGTCACAGATCATGTTTCAATATGAATATATTCTCTCACTGTCATATATCAAAGACTTTCCGTGGTAATCACAGATGATGTTGCAATCTCAACCCATTTAGGTCACGACTCCACAGTGGCAGCCGTTTAATGGAGCTGTAGTCATTATGTCCATGTGTGTGCATGTGTGTGTGTGTTTGCGTGTCTATCTTACTCAGCATTATCACTCTATTACAGGTGCAGGCTTTCTTTTCTCCACAAAACTCTCCCTCTGTTGTGTTCCTGTTCCGGTGTGTGTTTGTGTATTCTTTGCTGTTTGCACAAGTGCAAGCACAGCACTCCAGTCCTCAAATACATACAGTGGTCTCTCCTGACAAGTGCACTCAATCATGCTAATTTTTTACAAATGCAGCATTATTCAACCAGCGTGGACAAAACTCCAAGTTTACTCCTATTAGCTTTGCACAAGGTTGACAGGCTATGCTTCGCTTTCAGGTTAACCTTTCTGAACTTGTGCAGCAGCGCAAAGTAATAGGACATATTTGGCAATTTCTTAGCAAATAATGCTACAGTCCTTTGCAGGAGCAATCCAGTTTTGCACACGACATCTTTAATAAAGCTAGAAGATATTTCTAATCTTTATGAAAATAAAATCATTCTATGAAAGCAGCAATGAATGGAGCTGTTTAATGAACCTGCAAGCCTTCAAACTTCTCATTTTCTGTCAATTATTTTGCTTTTTTATTTCATGAAAATGCTACTTACATAACTTTAGCTTGTGCTTTTTGCAATCATAAAAAACCTTTATAATAAGTTTGATGTACATTAAATTATATCATTTTTCCATTAACATACTAATGAGTATTTGACGGTATTCCAACAGTGAGGTTGGTTTCAATACAAAAACAGAAAGTTTATGAAAATCTGGTATGAAGGACGCAACAAAGAACATTCAATAAGATTCTGTAAAGAGGAAAAGAATAAGATTAAAAAGCTGAGTAAATGTGGTCCATTCTGTCAAAATAACTACTGTAAGCTCATAGTGGGAAAGGCATGTCAACTGAAGTTTGTACAGCTCAACCATTGACTGTTCTTGTTTATGCTGGGTAGCTTGGTTGGTAAGGTGAAAGGCTACCACGCAGGAATCCAGGGTTCAATTCCAGAATGAACAAAGGTACTGGGGGGATTACCAAATCAATGGCGAAAAATTAACATCACACAGTGGGGGTCCTTGGACAAAACTCTGAACGCTACTGCCTCCCGAACGCGGTTCAGCTGCAGCTCACCGTTCCCCCAGGGGATGGGTCAAATGCGGAGACGAATTTCCCCATTGGGGGATAAATAAAGTATCAATTATTATTATTAGTTCACTTCAAACCCGGCAACAGAAGATAGGTACTCATATGTTTCACTAAGTACATCATAGGGTGGGCGAGAACAAGCTCCCGAATGCTCACAGTCACCATGCTTTAGTCTACATGTGAGAATACCTGAATTATTTTATGCTTACAAATTACTGTATTGTGAGAATACCAACACAAAGCATGCACATATTCACATAAAATAAAATGCTCATAAAATGCAGCCAAATAAACAAATATATACAGTAAGAACAGCATGCTAAGTAAAATATATATATATATATATACTGTC
>CM074501.1:25222786-25240980 GCA_037389245.1 Oryzias sinensis | reverse complement strand
CTGGGCTGAATCAGGGAACCAAGCAGAGAGGGGAGGGGGAGGAGTCTGACAGAGGCACCATGACAGTACCCCCCCTCAACGACCGCCTCCAGGCGGTCAAGGGCGGCGATCTGGGTGGGCGCGGTAGAAATCCTCAATGAGCGAGGGGTCCAAAATGAACGAGCGGGGAATCCAGGAGCGCTCCTCCGGACCGTAGCACACCCAGTCAACCAGGAACTGGAATCCACGACCCCTACGACGGACATCCAGAATGCGGCTGAGAGCTGACGTCATAGGCCGGAGCGCCGTCGATGACCCGGGCGGGTGGTGGGGAAGCGGACGGCGGGCACAGAGGACTGTCCTGAACTGGCTTGACCTGTGAGACATGGAAAGATGGATGTACCTTGAGAGCCTTGGGCAGACGGAGACGAACGCAGGAGGGGTTGATGACTTTCTCAATGACGTAAGGTCCAATGAATCGAGGAGCCAGTTTCTTGGAGGATGCTTGGATGGGGATGTTACGAGTAGAGAGCCAGACCCTTTGACCAGGTTGATAATCGGGTCCCACCACCCTGCGGCGATTGGCGAGGCGACAGTTGCTCTCCTTGGTGCGGAGGAGAGCAGCCTTAGTCTGATTCCACACGCGTTGACAATGCTGGAGATGATGTTGGACTGAAGGCACTGCCAAATCCAGTTCCTGCGACGGAAACAGAGGTGGTGAGTACCCGAGGGCGGCTTCAAAAGGAGAGATTCCGGTAGCTGAGGAGGGATGAGTATTATGAGCATACTCGATCCAGACTAGGAAGAGGGACCAGTCCTGTTGGTTCTGTGCCGCCAGACAGCGAAGAGCTGCCTCCAGTTCCTGGTTCGCTCTCTCTGCTTGGCCGTTGGACTGTGGATGATAACCGGAGGTGAGGCTGACCGTGGCCCCCAAGGCCGTACAAAACGCCTTCCAGACCTGGGAAATGGACTGGGGGCCACGGTCAGAAACAATGTCAGCAGGGATACCATGGTGACGGAAAACATGGTCAACCATGATGTTAGCAGTCTGAGTGGCTGTGGGTAGTTGAGGTAGTGGGATGAAGTGAGCCATCTTAGAGAAGCGGTCGATAACGGTGAGGATAACGGTATTACCTCTGGAGGGAGGCAAACCCGTGACGAAGTCTATGGCCAGGTGGGACCAAGGGCGATTGGGGGTAGAGAGCGGATGGAGCAAACCAGCAGGAGCAGAAGACGAGGTCTTGGAGCGGGCACAGGTAGTGCAGGCCGAGATGTATTCTCGGACATCTTTGTCCATGGATGGCCAGAAAAACCTCCTCCGGATGAGACTAAGGGTCCGGTGGACCCCACCATGGCACGCCACACGGGAGGAGTGTCCCCAGGAGATAACGTCGGAACGGAGGGAAGATGGGACGAACAGAGTACCCCTGGGAACTGGGGGATGGTCAGGCTCCTCACCTTGAGCTTGAAGAACTTTGGTTTCCACATCCCAAGTGAGGTTCCCTATGATGCAGGTGGACGGCAGAATGGTGGAGGTGGTTTGTTCAGTGGGACTGTATTTCCGAGAGAGAGCGTCTGGCTTGACATTACGAGAACCGGGTCTGTAGGTGATAGTGAACTGAAATCGATCAAAAAAGAGACACCAACGAGCTTGCCTGGAATTGAGTCTCTTGGCGGATCTGAGATATGCCAGGTTTTTATGGTCGGTCCAAACGATGAATGGCAGTTCGGCTCCCTCCGACCAGTGACGCCACTCCTCCAGAGCTAGTTTGATGGCAAGGAGCTCACGGTTGCCGACGTCATAATTCTGTTCCGCGGGTGAGAGCTTGCGGGAAAAGAAGGCACAGGGTTTTAATTTGCCAGTACTTTCCTCCTTCTGAGACAACACCGCTCCCACCCCTGAGTCTGAGGCGTCCACTTCCACAATGAATTGTCTTGATGGGTCCGGTTGGATCAGAATGGGTGCTGACACAAAAAGTCCCTTGAGTTTATCAAAAGCCTGTTGTGCTTCAGTGGTCCACGTAAAAGGATGATTGACGGATGTGAGACGTGTGAGTGGGGCGGCTATACTGCTGTAGTTTTGGATGTATCGTCTGTAGAAATTCGCAAAACCGAGAAATTGCTGAAGTTTCTTACGGATTTCAGGCGGCTCCCAGTTAGTGACGGCCTCTATTTTGGAGGGATCAGGACGAATGCAACCAGCCTCTATGATATAACCTAGGAACTGCACAGTGGGGACGTGGAATTCACACTTTTCGTGTTTAACGTAGAGTTGGTTTTCTAACAGTCTTTCCAGGACTAAACGGACGTGGTGTTCGTGTTGGGCTTGGCTGTGAGAATAGATAAGAATGTCATCCAGATATACGAAGACAAAACGGTTTAAGAAATCTCGCAAAATGTCATTAACCATTCTCTGGAAAACCGCCGGGGCATTGGTTAGGCCGAACGGCATGACTAAATACTCGTAGTGACCCAAAGGAGTGTTAAACGCAGTTTTCCATTCATCGCCATCCTTTATGCGGACGAGATGATACGCGTTCCTAAGGTCAAGCTTAGTAAATATTCGGGCTTCCTGTACTGAGTCAAAAACAGATGAAATGAGAGGCAAAGAGTACTTATCTTTTATGGTAATTTGATTAAGTTCCCGGTAATCAATACAAGGCCGTAATGTTTTATCTTTCTTTTCAACAAAAAAGAATCCGGCTCCCACTGGGGAGGAGGATGGTCTGATATGACCCAGAGACAGGGCTTCTTGGACATAATCTTCCATGGCGACCTTCTCTGGACCAGATAAATTAAACAGTCGGCCTTTGGGCAGAGAGGCACCAGGTAATAAGTTGATAGCGCAGTCGTAGGGGCGATGAGATGGAAGTGCGCTGGCCTACACTTTACTGAAAACTGATTTCAGATCATGGTAACATGAAGGTATCTTGGATAGATCAACATCACTAGTGTTGTCTGGGTTAGGAGCAGATACAGTGGGAATGGCAGATAATAAACAGTTGGCTAAGCAGTAGGGACTCCAGTTCGTGATAGTGCACTGAGACCAGTTGAACTGGGGGTTATGTTGTTTTAACCAAGAGAATCCCAAAACAACAGGGGTATGAGAGGACTGAGTGATGAGGAGTTGAATGGATTCTCTATGATTACCTGAAGAGATGAGCAGGATGGGTTTGGTTCTATGGGTTATGCGTGACAGATGTTGGCCACCCAGGCCCGAAGCTTCTATGGGGATTTCCAGAGGTTCTGTGGGTATGGAGAGTTTCTCAACTAACTGTTGGTCAATGAGGCTTTGTTCGGCACCAGAGTCTATAAGAGCACGTAATTCAAAAACTTGAGTCTTTAAACAGAGCTTTATAGGAATGAACAGAAAATCTTTAGAGTTCGCAGTAGATTGTTTCCCCCGCTGCCTGTCTTTTAGCGGGGGGTTCCTGGAGTTCAAACGGAGAGGGCATGTGGAGACTAGGTGGCCTTTATCCCCACAATAAAAACAGGAACCTTCCTCTCTACGTTTGCGACGTTCATCTTCAGTTAATTTTGAATGCCCGATTTGCATCGGTTCCTTCAGAGATTTATTCGTGGCGGGACATCCAGTTCGGGGAGTAGATTCTACCGTAGAGATACTGGAGGAGTTAAACGTGGGCCGCTGGGGAGTCTGTTTACGTTCTTTTTGACGTTCCCGTAAACGTGTGTCGGAGCGGAGAGCTGCTGTAACTAGCTCTTCAAAAGAACGTGCTTCTGGTTGTGAGCAGAGGTGGTCTTTTATTTCTTCGTTGAATGATTGGTAGAAAATGCCCTTGAGCGCTAGGTCGGGCCAACCCGTTTCAACAGCCAAAATACGAAAATCTATGACATGGTCTTTGACTGAGCGGGTGCATTGTTTAAGACTGAGCAGACGCCGCGTAGCCTCCTCTTGTTTGCAAGGTTGATCAAAAATTAAGCGGAATTCGCTGATGAAACGGTCATAGGGAAGATGTGAAATGGGGTTTGCAGATACAAAAGCCTGGGCCCAATGAAGAGCTTTATTTCTTAGTGAATTTATGACCAGCGTGATTTTGCTAAGGTCTGTCTGGTAGTACCTGGGGGCTTGCTGGAAGATCAGCTAGCATTGTAATAGGAACCCACCGCAGGCTATGACGTCACCATGAAACGGTTCCGGTTGAAGTCGGAAGTTTTCCGGTGGTTCGGCTGAACCGGAAACGGAAGTAGCGATGTTGCCGGAAAATTGAGTGGATGATCCTGTAGCGGATTTAGCATGTAGTCCAGTTAGCTCAGTAATAGTTTGTGTGATACCTTTGATTCGTGATATCAGGTCCTCTTGAACGGCAGTGACACGAGTGATGGTACTGTAGAGAAGTTCCAGAAATAATCCTTGTTGGGAGACTGTCTGACGAAGATCCCCCGGGTCAGCTGGGTCGGTGTTGTGGCCAGTCCGTTCTGTCATGGCTAACAGAACTAAACGGACCCAGACGCTGGAACCCAGAGGAAGACGCAGGTGAGTACTGTAATGGTTTGGAAAGGTTTAATATTCAGGACTTGATTAGAGGGTTTTCTTTAGTGAAGCGGCTGACTCCGGGGAGGACCCACGACGAAGATGGAGGGTTTACGTCCGCTCGTGACGTCACTGGTGGTTGTGACCGCCGCTCATGATGGGCTGAAGGCTCGGCAGAGGCTCGTGGTGGATTGAAGGAATGGCAGAGGCTCGAGGCTTGACAGGAGGCAATGACAAGGCTGTGTTCCGGAAAGGCTGCTGACGCAGGCGACCACTCGTGGCAATGAATTCCTGGAGACAGGTAAGAGTATGATCTTAGACACAGGCTTAAAACAAGGGCAAAGAACGTGACGATATAGTTAACCACCATCAGGGGTAATGGACTGGCGATGAATACTGGTCCAGGAGCTCCTTAAATAGGCGGGTGGAGAAGATGAGTAGAGCGGTCGCAGCTGGGCCTAATCAGGGAACCAAGCAGAGAGGGGAGGGGGAGGAGTCTGACAGAGGCACCATGACAATATAATCCCACCCCGTTATACTATAACCATTTTATTTCATGATTTATCAATATCCGGTTCCTAGGTTTTATCAGACAGAATTAAGAATCATAAGGTATCAATAAAGCACATGCCAAAGATGAATTACTTAAGTACTACGTCAAAAATAACTTTAGAAATCAACATGGCAAATGCAGCATCTGAAATATATGCAAATTATGTTACTTTTAAAAGTCATTCATATGCTTTAAAACATAATACTATATCAGTAAAATAGACGCAACACTGTTTCAGGAGTTTTCATAGCAAAATTTCATCAAGTATCAAAAGTTAAAAACATATGCAAAGTTATGCTACATTAGGAAAGATTTTTGAATCATTTTATCAATTTTAGGAGCTAGTGAAGTTATATCATCAAAAGTCAATCAATTTAACAATTTTCAATAAGTGATTAATCATTTGTTTTACTTTTTTAAATATTCTTTTTTTCTTTTCTTTTTTTTTTTTTTTTTATTTTTTATAATAAGGTAATGCTGTAAGGGCAAATAAAAAGGGTCCATAATCTGTCGATTGTCCAAGGTTGGTATTTCTTCTTTTACTGATAACAGCTGATCTTCTGGGTTCAAAACAGTTAATAGTTCTCTTCGATGTTATGTCTGCAGACATTAGATTCAGGTCAATGCATTTTACATTTAATTAAGTCTTACTTAATTTTTTTTACATTAAAGCTGAATTCTCAATGAGTTTTGCTTTGATTTAAAAAAAAAAAAAACAACTGTTAGATTTATGGAACTATTTTTTCTGATTTAACATGTGTTTTTGGTGCAATAATAAAAAATAAAATTAGATTGGTGTCAGAACCATATTCCAGACAAAGGAAAACCACGGCAACCACATGTTGCATCAGCTCGTAATTGGGCTTGTGAATTCATTATCTCCTAAAACTGAGTAACTAACACCTGGAACAGTATAATTATAATAAAATAAAATAAAAAATAAATAAAATCTAAAAATGTTATTAAAAAAATCTACAAGTACACCAGAGAACGCGTAAGGTTCAAGAGCTCGTACGCTGCATGTCACATTGGACAGTTATCACATACTCATCCAGCTGTGTGATCAATGATTTTTCATGATTTACATTAAATTTAACTACACTAATCAAACTGTACTTGATGTCAAGGTGATAGTGGTAAAAGCACAGCATCGTCTGCTCATCTCTGACTGAGGTCATAAATCTACCTTTCCCCTTGAGCATCTTAAAAAGCAGCAGCTGGCTATATTAGTGTTCAAATGGGTTTTGTCTACAGCTCAGGGATCTGTATGTACTACACAGAGCATCTTGATGAAATAAAAACCCTGTGTGCAACACTGATTTGCATGTACAGTCTCGAGTTGTCCCCAGCGACACAAAATAATGCATTTAACGCGTTTTGGCTGCATGAGAAAAACGTATTTCTCCCAGACTCCCAAAGCAGCAGAGAAATGGAGAAAAGGAGGCTGGAAAACAGCGAGAGAAGAAACAACAAAACGAGAAAAAAACAATCTGTTAAGGAACAGGACAGATTAGAAGAAGAGAAGGAGGAGAAAAAGCAATCAATGCGACAGGGCCATAGGAGAATAGTTAGAAGATGAGGAGAAAAGGAGGAGGAGAACAGACAGTCACAGATTAGAAGCATAAGTGTGTCATAAACTGGAGTCTAGGAGGAAATAAGAACCTTCTTGCATAAACCCACAGAGGAAAACAGAGAAAACACTCCACACCTACCTCTAAAAGTATTTTTCGGATTGGGTTAAGGAGAAACAAATGTGGAATCTTATTCAATTTTTATAGTTAAAGGGTAAATCAATACCAGATTAAACATCGTATACATACAAATGAAAACAAATTCACATGTATACACCCAAGGAACATTTCAAGTAAAAAAAGAATAAAATTTAGAACTGCTTTTTGCACTTGAAACTCAACAATTCAGTCCCTGCATCATGTATGATTTAATAATAAATAAAGTAAAAAGACCACTGGTGAAAAGATTCAGCGATTGTTAAAATCAGTCTACCATTTCCATAGCGTTGAAGTTTAAGATTTTCTTGTAAAAGTAGGGCTTAAAGTACCTCAAATGCAGCATTTCTGAGTTCCATAGCTGTTACAAATGCACAAAGGGTGTGTGGTATATCTTTTCATAGTTAGGAAACACTACAGTTTTAGGAGAATTAAGTTAATTTATTGTTATTATAAAAAATGTATTATAGAATGAAAACAAAGATTTGTTCACGATCAAAGATATCTGTAGATTTAACAAAACAGAACATATTCTGGACTACAGACATGGCACAAAGGATGCTGATTGACAAGGTAAACAGCCAAGCAGGATGTAGAACAAAGCCCTAAAAAAAGAAAAAGAATGCAGAATGGCACTGAAATAATACCCAAAACCCCAAAAAGTGAACCATGATAGCGAGAGAACATTGTATACAAAATAGAAAAGATAAAAGAGATCATCACTACACAGCTAAAAATAAATACAAAAAAGTAAAAGCAAAAATTGTAGCTCTAACTAGTATTTACATATGTTTACATTTACACCTATAAATGCACAATAAAAACAGTATGCACAATATAGTGTCTGTCTTCATCAAATGTATTTAGTTAACTGCTGTTGTACACTAACAGCTGATAAATGACTCAAAATGCAAAACATTGTGCAAATATATTTTACACCTTTGCAGCTGTATTTATTTAATATTTAATATTTATTTCTTTATTTAATAAGAATCTCATTTTTGATAATAATTTTTCATAATCATTTTAGTAATATTTTTAATTATTTAATATAAATGTCATTTGTGATGTCCTTTATTGATGTTATATTATATAGATTATTTCTGAATGTCGTGTTGCTGCCACAGATAAATGAAATTTCCCCATTGTGGGATCAATAAAGTCATCTATCTATCTATATATGTACTAAAAAATGTCTGTATTACACATTCTCATAACTTCCGCTTGAAAGCAGACAAATTGCTGCGGGCCGCGTCAACCAATCAGGGACTCAGCTTTGAGCATGTGACGTTTTCAGTGACTTGATCAGTGGGTTGAAAAATAATTCCAATATGGCTGCTCAATGCCGGGGCTGCTGGGTTGCCAGAGACTGTCCTGGTTACTGTTGGGCAAAAAGGCGGGACACACCCTGGACAGGTCCCCAGCCTGTCACAGAGGCCCAGAGCTACAACGGCACGCACGCCCGCTCGCCATGCAGGCTGCGGGACAGTTAAGCCAGGTTAAACTTTGACCAATCAGGAGTGCTAGTGACGTATGGATGGCATCCCCTTAAATTCACAAAAATGCGAACCATAGCTATGCAGACAAAAGAAAAGGAGTGTTTTTATTCCATAGTCAAGAAATATCTATGACAGAGTAAATCCAGTTTTAGTCACAGTTACCTTCAAGGAAAACAAGAGAACATGTCGCAAGGTTGCAGCACACTCATTCGAGTGAACAGATTTCAAACCCCTTGCTGTCAGAAACCTGGATAAAGGTGTTCTGTAAATTCAGGCTCATAAATAATGCGTGTCGGTGTTCTTCACCTTCAAGCCTGCAGACAGAGCATGTTAGGAATATTGCTACCAGTCAATCCCTCGGTCTTGCTTTTGGCTCCCTGCACATGGGAATCCTGAAATGAAGCAATCACACCACTATTCTAAACTTGCCAAAATGTAAGCAGGTAGAATCCATCACATTCTTCTACTCAATGGCAGATATTTTGCAAGACGCTTCAAGGCTGCAAGGAAACTATTCAGATTTTTACTTTGGCTCATTTCCCAGCGGCTGGGATGGAATGTATTTAGGCAACTGTGCATAATGTGATGAGGTGTATATATTTTTCTGTTGTGTGTGCTTGTTTGTATTACTTTTGCTGTTCTTGGTTGGTCTCTAACACTTTTTTTCCCTTTTATGTCATTATTGCATGTCAATTTCTTTGTGTCTCTCGTATCCTTTTCTCCCTCTGTACTGTTCACAGAAATATTGATTCTTGCAAACACAAACATTTATTCAATTTGCTGTTACCAGTGCGATCAATCAGATCAGTGCTTTTAGTTAGCCATTGTCCTTTTCTTTTCTTCTTTTTTAAACAATTTCTCTAGCCCCCATCTGCACTTGTTAGGGATCATTTGACACAGTCTGATTTAGTTTGACCTTAGAATCCTTTTCATTTCATGACGTTTTAGAGATAAAATAATAAATAGCAAATATTTTATTTCATCCTAATCCAAATTTTCTCATTTTTAAAACATCATGTTCTTTTCATGATCATGTATGTTCAAAGAATTCTGTCTAGGTCATTGGAAATGTGCTTAGTTTTTGGTAAAAACAACTTGACTGATACAATCTACAGGTATTACACAATCTAAGTTTTGATTATAGAATTCATAAAAAATAGGCATTACGATTCTTGAACTGCCTCGTATGGTGAATTGGTCAAAGTGAAGGCATGCTACATCCTGTAGTTTGGAGTAAAGTTTGAGAAAGGGTATGGATCTAGCCTAATGAAGTTATCAAAAGTGTTATGAACAACAGCTTTATTGCTGAAATGAGCAGAACATGAGTTTTTAAAGTGTTTTTATGGTTATTGCATCGTTACCATTAAAAATAAGTTGTTGGTGCTTAGACAATATCCGGCAGAGCCACATAGGCTATACCAAACTCTGGCCCATCTGTTCTAACCTGCCACAAAGCAGTTTGTGTCACCGAACCGAAACATGAAGCTGAGTGATTACATAAGTCAGATCAACCATTTTGATCAGAGTCGGCTTGGGGTAAGGATGACTTAAGGTGAGGATGCCCCAATGCCATCCAGACACTTTTTTATTTATTTATCTAAAAGGTGATGTCAGGTAGTGAAGGATTGGTAGTCTGGAAAAGAATAGGAGTGGTGGAGATCCAACCATACCAGTGCTTTATCTGAATGCCACAGTTTGTAAAGTATGTACACCATTACCATGGATGGAGAGAAGCATCTTATGTGAGCTTTCAAGGTAACTATGGAAACGAAGAATTAAATGGATTGGTGTTGTGATTTGGAACAATATACATCAACAGAAAATTTATAAATGTATGTACAGTGTGATTTAGTGATTTAAAACATCTTTTTATGAAACAAAAAAAGTGTTCTAGGATTAGACGTTAAAACCTGCTTGGTTTTTGATCCCAAAAGCTTCTATTTGGCTCTGAGTTGGACAGCTTGTCGACTAGGCCTCACCGCATGCAGAACCTTCAGCTGCATGAAGTAGCCATGACGTGAGCAAATGATTTTAATTCAAACTTTTTTCAGTTTAAAGCTCGTCAGAACACACATTGAGTCAATTTAAAAAAATGAGATCTTTTTCAACTACTAAGTCTTTATCATGTTCCAATTTTATAAAACACATCTAACTACCAAGAAAAGTGCATTCACAATAAAAATAATTCCGTCTTGGTCTCATAGTGGGAAACTTTCCTTCCCCAAACCCACTTTTCCTAATTTAAGTTAGTTAAGCTCTAACAAATGGGTCTAAACAAGGAAATGGCAATGAAACATTTAAATTCAATTCCATTAGTTTATCAGATAAAAGCAACTCTGAATCCATCTCTTCTTATCGGCACAAACAGAAGAGCAGAAAAGCAGATAAGTCGTTTTCCAACTGCTAAATCAGCTGCTGCTTTGTTTACAAAGCTCTAAAAAACAAAGTAAAATCTTGCTCTTCACTTACCGCCCTGATCCGTGCTGACAGTGATAGCTGCAACTTGGCGGGGGAAAGAACTGAGGCTTGATACGCCATTCAACGACTCAATCTCAAAGGTGTAGTTGGCGTGTGCTGAGAAATCCATGATAGTAACCGTGGCATTGGTGAGACCCAATGATCGCGGAAGGAAACGAAGCTCCTCCTCACAGAGTTTGCAGTGGTTGGGCTTGGAATCGCAGCGTTTGCACTGAACGTTGTAGGTGAGATCACGACGGCCTCCGGTATCGCTAGGGGGGGACCACTCTAGCATTAGGGAGGTGTCCTTGATGGCAAATATCAAATTACGAGGAGGAGTTGGAGGGCCTGTGAATGAGAAGGAAAAGCTAAAGTCAAATCAGAGATAGTTATTTTTTTAATTTTCTGAAATGACAACAAGTTAGTTACACACGTTTAATTCCTTGAATTATTTTTCATAAAGGAATCTCTTAGGTTTTTCAGTTGACAATTGATTTTTGAGTTATTTACCACTTCAAATAGTCTTGCCATTACATTTTTGTTTCTAAGATTCAAACAAAGCGTTTAGTTTTGGAATGTTTTGACCCCTTAAGTTAAGGTCGTTAACCACTCGCTGAGCTTTTTGAAAGCCTTCATGTACTTTTTATCTACTGGCATGCTACGAGCCATGAACACTTATTTAAAAACACTTATATAAAACGCAAGGGTAACTAGAAGGAGCTGCTTTTCCAGAAAAAAATGCAGGGTTGAATGCTGTATTACTGAATGAAAATGAAGCTTAAAGGGTAATAATTGGCAAAGACTAAATGAATAAATAAAAAAAGAAATGAACAAAGGTGACCATAAATAAAGTGAAAACAGCACAATAACGTATTTTTGTGAAAAATGCGAGCAGTGGGTGTCGAACCAGCGAGCTTCTGCACCACAGAAAGAAGCAAAGGTTTTCATGGGTTCCCCATGTATTTCAATGGAAGCAAAAAGACTGGAAATCCTGGAGTATCTTGAAAAGTTCAAGAATTTGAAGGACCAGAAGTCATAGATGGAAAAAGCTGAAAGAGCTGAACATTTCAGTAGTTGAATGGTTAAAATAGCTGAAAAATTGTAGAAGAAGTTAAGCGGCAGAAAATGACAGACGATATAATATATTATACTAAAGAAGAAATAAGGAGAAATAAAGAGAAACAGGAAAACAATGGGTTGAATGCTTTATAGCATTTAAAGCATTTATTAATGCTTTATAGCATTCAAACAATTAAGAGGGAAGTAGGTGAGATGCAGACGTGTCATAGATTTTTCAATTTTCAAACTCTCTGCCAATCCCTGAGGATTGCGCAAGGGGCCCATGAACGCTTTTCACATAATTGTGTGCTCCTTGTGTGTCTCATACAAGTTTGCCCATTTTCTTCCCATAAGCTGTGGCTCATGCTTTTCAAGCTACTGGAACGGAAGGGCACCGTACAACACCACCACCCGTATGTCATAAGTGCATGGAACTTACATTATCCTCAAGAATACTTCATGAACACTACCATATGCACAAAAAAACATAGGTTCCTTTTCTAACAACCCTTGAGATGGCTGTAAACCTAAAGACAATCCAAGACACGACTGCGCTCTCCTTAAAATATGCCTTGAACCAGCTTCTACGACCTTAATTTAACCTTTTCTGAGACTGCTCTATTGTTTTCTGTCAATGCCTATCCCTATGGTTGCCTCAGTTTTACAAGTTTGTGTATGCTGATTAAAAATGAACTCATTCACTTCCATTGTATGTAGAAGCTCATCTTTTCCAACCTTAAGGTAATCTCTCAAAGAAATTCCTGTTGTTACACTTTGTTTGAGCATTGATCAATTATTCTAGATACATTTTTAATGCCAAATCTCTTTATTGCACCATCACATCGTAGGATTTCAAATAAACAGAACTGTTTCTGAGATTTTGTAGATGTTAGGATAATTAATACTCTACATTCATCTTATATTATTGGGGTTTTAGGGGAAAAAAATTATGTTTTTTGGCTCCCCGATTAAGCATTGAAGTTTGCAGCTTCAGGTTAATCAAGTCTAAAATCTTCTCCTGACTAACTCAGATAGTTTGAGTAATCTTTAGAAAGTCAAGTCTTTTATTGCAGTTTAAAGAAAGAATTTGTAAAATCGGTACTAAAGCAGGAACAAAACAATATATAGGTTCTTTCTAGGTTCTTTAAAATTCAAAACACATAACTTTATTTTCCATCTCTGCAGCAGTGGGCGGTCCAAGTTGTTGTTTTTTTTGTTGCTCCCTGTGTGTGTGTTTGTGTGTCAGGGTTAGTACTGTGCTAAGGTGGGCAGTCAGCTGTCAACAGGGGTGGAGTTAAAGGGCCAGAGGGATTTGAACAATCCCGTTCTGCCAAGCACACTGTCTTCCAGGACAATGGGTTGCCTCCCCCCAACCCCCACCCCCCCCGATTCTTTCCCAGCTAAAAATCTCAACAGACAGCAGAGCTCCTCCTACAGCTCAGCCGCTGCTGTCAGTGTGCGTCCATCCTCCCTCTTTATCTCTTCCTTCACCTATCGGCCGTCATCTCACCTCCTCCATTCTCTCCAACAAATCCACCCACCTCCCCTCCTGCAGAACAGCCCCACTGCCATCAATCAGCACTCATTCTCCTCTGGGGGGCAGATTGGTATCGGTGCTCGTCTTTCTTTCTCTTCAATGTCTCCTCCATCCAGCCCTTACACTTTACTCTCACCTTTCTCTCCACCCGTGACATCTCCTCTTTCTTCCTCTTCTTCTCAAATCCCAGAGGCTCTCAGCCTTTAAACTTCGTTTCTTCTTTCTTTCTGACTTCCACTTCAAACAAATAGTTTACATTACTCATGCAAGTCTTGCAAAAGCAAATTTGACACACTACCCTCCACCCATGTACACTGTGTTCAGAGTCAAAGCAGCCTTGAAGAGTTGGAATCTGCTTGTGGCAGGAGAGGTAAACAAAATCTTCATAAGTTCAGGCAGGTGAGATGTGTTGAAGGTTCACTTCCACACAACTAAAAGCTCTCCAAAGCTTAATAGCTGCTTCTAAACAATATGATTCTTTTATCCAAATCTGTTTGATGAGGCTTTTATTCAAGTTTAACAAAAAATGTAAAACAGCCATCCAAGCTGTCTTTCAATTAAGAGCTGGAAATGAGATCATGAAAACAGCATTATGACATAAAATATATTTGAATATGATTCAAATGCACAAGTTCAAATAAAGCAGCAGTTTTGATTGCTCAGGTTTATGTTTAAAACAAAACACACAAAAAACCAACAAACTCTGAAAGGAAGCCACAAACCTACAGCAACACTGACTTGGCTTTTGTCTCGACATGGAAGACAAATACAGTCTTCCATTGTAGATAGCTCTCAGCCTCAACCCCCGTCTATCTCGGTGACAGCTAAATTGCTTTTTAATTAAAGGAGGATTAGTCTGGTTAAACTGTAATTTAATGCAAATACAAAGTCATAATGACAGTCAGTGAACCACTGGTGACAGCGAGGCAGCCGAACAAAAGCCGTGTAATTCATCCAGAGATTTCCTAATGTTCCGTTTCACACAAGTAAGTCCCAAAGACACATCTGGATTAAGGGCACATCGACTCCTGGAGAAATCAAAGAGTTCTCCAGACAAAGTTAGAATTTGGTGAGACTGCCAGGTTCAATACAAGACATTTTTAGAATGAACTTAAAAGTAAAATAATTGAAGTTAAAAAAGCCCCTGATAAAAAAAAAGACTATTGCTGTTTCAGCAATAGTACTGACATTGATGAATGTCAGTTTTACTCTCAAACTTTTTTTTATTTTGCCTTTTAGTCTGACCTGCAGTTGTTTATTTGAAGCAACATTCATAAAAATGTCAGATAGTTATGCACATGTATATTTAGGGTTGTGCCGATCTGATCAAGTGATCGGAAATCTGATCACATTGTTTGAGATTTGATCGTTATCCAATGTTTTATCCCCATCAGGGACTGGATATTTATTTTATTCTTATTATAAAACAGCAATACACAATTCAAGCTTATTATACGAGATAATTACTCTGCTAGAATTCTGCATATCAAAAATATATTACAACATTACTTTGCCATAAACTATGGTGGCCCTGAAGTGCAAAGCACATCAACAAATCACTCAACGCAAAATCATTTAAAAGATCAGTACAACAAATAAAAAAGCTAACAAATTCTTTGAAATCAGTGTAACATTTTAGAAAACAAGAAAAAAATTCCAGAAACCAAAATGTAAAAAACAAAAAAGCGCTTCAGAAAACAAGAGTAAATTCCAGAAAACAAAATGAAATTCTAGAAAAATGAAAAACAAAGAGAAAATGATAAAGGTAGTTATTATGGGGAATCGCTGATTGGATGATGAGATCCAATATCACTTCATGTCAAATTACTTTTAGTTGAAATGATGGGCAAACGTCATCATTCAATGAGTGATGTCCCATAGTATCTGCCTTTCTCGATTTCCTTAAAAAAAAAAAACATTTCGGAAAGCAAAAAGAACAAGCAGAAATCAAAATGAAAGGTAAAAAAAACCAAAACACAATAGGAAATGAATACTTACGCGTGCAAGCCATAGTTGGAGGGTCTTTCTCGGCTCGGAAGAATCCCTTCTCACAGCGGCAGATGAAGGACCCTTCTCCATAACTGAAACTGTGCGGCGGACACTTTGAACACTTGATATTTCCAGCGTAAGCTTTGTAAAAGCCTGGACGGCATGCTGTAGGGGACAAACATGGCAAAATGTTAAAATATACCCAAAAATAGACCCAGTGTTATGGCTAGGAATTTTACGATAAACTGAAAAAGGTAATTATTAGCATTATTTGACAATAGAAAAAATGACATTTCATTTAAAAATGTTTATCATGCAGATTGTTTATTGTGCAAAATTATTAAAAAAAATTAACTTTAAATGTTTCTTTGAAGTGATCTCCTAAGGATAAAAGAAAAAAAGTTTACTCTTTGAACCTGAACTAATATCATTCATGAGTTTATCAGTAAGTTTGTGACCCAGATCATTTTCTGGGTTTGTCTCCAGCCCACGCCTGTCAGCTCCAGCTCACCTGCTGCAGGTAATCTGGCTCATTAGTTTCATCTGTTCATAAGCTATTTAACTTTTACTTTTCCCTTATATTGGTGCCAGTCGGTCACCTGTTTTTAAGCCATCAACCAGCCCTATTGTCATGATTTGAGTTTGTTGTCTTGTTTTTCGTCCTTGTTCTTGTTCTTGTTCTGTCTTTGTTTCTGTTTCCTGTTTTATTTTGAAAGTTCTACTGTCTTGTCTGTTTTCTTGAGTTTTACTTCCTTTGGTTCCCATCTGCCCTGATCGTGTTCACCTGTGTCTTGTCTGCCCTGTCTGTATTTAAGTCATGTCTTTGCCTTCCTCCTGTGCTGGTTCATTTAGTCTTGTCATGGTGTTTCGTGTCATGCAGTCTCTTGCCACGTTCCATGTTTCATGTTCCTCGCCACGTCAAGTAAGTTTTGTTTTGTTCTGAAATCCTGCTCTGCAGCGCTTTGTGTTTGGTTATGTTTATTAAATCCATTAGACTCTGGTCCTCGTGCCTCCGCCTCTGCTACTGGGTCCTACCGGCTTTCGAGCCACCCCACCACCGTGACACCTATGCTAGATCTAATGTGACCAGTATCCGTTTTCTGCCCCATCTCTCCCATCCAGTATTCATTCTCCGCTTGCCAGCCTTGTCCGAATGTGAGGCCAGCTTACTGCTACTATTATTTATTTAATTTATATATTGGTGAGACTTTTAGTTATTCGGATTTGACTCTCGCCGACTTGGATAGACTTCTTCTGCGTTGGAGCGCTACATGTGGGCTTGGATTAAGGAGACTTGGACCTCAAATATTAAGAACCAGGCCTGAGCTGTTGTACAGAGATAAACTCTGCTCAGTTCATCAGTTACCTCTAGAGGAGCTTCTAGGTCAGTCAGCAAACCAGTGAACACCAAAGCCTGCTCTCTCCATCTGGGCCCTCCACCATTCAGTATAAAACCCATCTGACTGATGACAGAGCTGGCTCCCTTTTTCACCCACAGCCCACAACTTTCATTCAGTTCACTTAATTTCTGATGATTTTCATGTGTTTCAAATCAAAATTTATTATAAAAAAACTACAATAGTAAAAAAAGTAATACAAAAAATATATATATATGCCCCTTTCACCCTTTCGTGGGTGGTTTCTCACTCAAGCTCGGGTCCTCTACCAGAGGCCTGGGAGCTTGAGGGTTCTGCGCAGTATCTTAGCTGTTCCTAGCACTGCGCTTTTCTGGATTGAGATGTCTGAGATCTTTCCAGGTATCTGTTATAGCCACTCCTCCAGCTTGGGGGTTACTGCCCCGAGTGCTCCAATTACCACAGGCACCACTGTCACCTTAATTTTCCAGGCTTTCTCCAGTTCTTCTCTGAGTCCCTGGTATTTCTCCAGTTTCTCATGTTCCTTCTTCCTGATGTTCCCATCGCTTGGCACTGCCACATCCACCACAACGGCTTTCCTCTGTTCTTTATCCACCACTACAATAGCCGCGTTTACATGGGCAAAAGTAATCGGAAAGAACGCCTGATCGGAAAGAAAATGCGTCATGTAAACGCGCCGTTCGGAATACTCTGCCCCGATCAGACTCATTCGGATCAGAATTTCTTTCCGATCGAGATAGGTGGGTTATACCGATCGTTTATCCGATCGTGGAGCATGTAAACGGTCATTCCGATCGTGTGTCACTACTGCTCTGGGTTACGTCATGCATAGACGGTGTTTGGCTGTGAGAAAGCTTTGAAGCGCATACGGGACCGACTGAATGCTCTGCAGACGCCTCGTGAAAAGCGCCGCTCCGCTCTCACCCCTCTAGCTCTCTGCCTCTCCCTCCTTCAAGAGGGGTATGTGGGGCAGCAGCGCTTTGTTCCACTGGCACCGGGGCTCGGGTGCCAGTGGACCAAGTGAGCAGAGGAGCCAGATAACTTTGTGTGTGAAGGGAGGGAGGGATGCTTAGTTACGTGTGGGCGCCGTGCCCAAGATCGAGAGCCCCGACAGCAGATGTAGATTGCTGCGTCTCTCGCACGGTCCTGGATTTTGTGTCCACAAGCAAGGCTAATGTTGTTAGCGCGTGTTTATAGCCTGTCCTCCTAACTCTTCCAGCTCCGTTCTTCAACATAAAAATCAATGACCACACGGATTAAATAAACGATGAGCGAGCAAGCGCTTCATACTATTCATGACATTAATAAAAGCACGTTTGGAAAATCGCCTCGTGTTACGGAGCTGCTGCACAAAAGTCTGTGGCAGCGGTCTGTTTACAACGAGGCGCATCTCTTCTTCCGGGTTTTTTTTACCACTACTGCGCATGCCCAAACGATTTACTCCGACCAAAGGTGTGAGCCATGGGAACGCTTGTTCTGATCGGAAAAAGGTTTTCTGATCCCATGTGCACGGGTGAATTTTAACC
>CM074501.1:25178912-25222386 GCA_037389245.1 Oryzias sinensis | reverse complement strand
ATATATATACATACACACACACACACATATCTCTTTTCATTACCTGGTAGTTTTGTACTCTGTTTCATAGTGTGGGGTATGCCAAGTCATTCCGACAAGTTTACAAAGAAATGCTTCATCGTGGCTTTCACAGTTTTGGGATTTTTAGCTAATCTTAGGTTGGACGTTACCACATAATTGGCTCTTTTAAAACATTAATGGAGGTTAAGATGATGGATTGAAGAATGTTAGGTAGTGTTTGTGATACATCACATACACCCGTAGTCATTGTGCAGCATTCAAATTTAAGAAATCATGTGTTTCTTCACCCAACAAAGATAGAAACTGTGTCAAGTTTGCAATCAGATGCTATCAAATGTTACATAAATCTACCAAAACACAAACAAAATTGACAACTGCTAATAGTCTTAAAAATAACTTGTTAAATGTGGACTGCAGACAATGCAAGATACATGTGCATTTAGACAGGTACCACAGTTTTATTTATTTATTTTGCTTCTAAATACATAGAACTGTGAAAAAATAAAAAAAACACCTGCACATACATTTTTTTGTCATAGGGTAGTATTACATTGACAAATGTTATACCTTTAGCATCACAAGTGCTGCTCAGCCCTAACCCTAAATCTTGGTACTAAAGCCTTCTAAAGGGATGTAGTTATTAGGACAAATTTATCGCTAAAAAATGTCCTCACATGTGCAACGTTCTCACACACAGACACACATGCACACACAAAAGACTTGGAGTGAGCAGCATCTTAGCCACAGCTACAATGGCCTTTTTTTTGGCAGCTCACTCAAATACACAAATGGCTCTTTTTCTTTTAGTAGCACTCTGTGCTCAATATGTTACACACTTCAGCTGGTGTGTAGAGGTGAACAGGCTAAGTTACACTGGCAGAGCCATTACTCTGTTGATGTAAAAGGTGGTTTGATTAAGACTGGAGGATGCTGGTTCCTGTTCTAAGCGAAAAAAGAACAGATGAGCCCAAATGAGATGATAAATGTACTCAAAGGTAAAACATTTGTACCTTGTAGAAGAATTTATTAGTTTGGTTTCATTTTGCTTATGTTAACTTGTTTAGTACTGTTGAAACTGTTTATTCTTCCACAACAAAGCTGGAAAGAAGGTCCTAAAATATGTCTTAAAATTATCCTTCAATTATATTTAATTTTTTTTTAAATGTATTATATTCTGGAATAATATGTTGCCAGATTAAGCAATAAATGAAAAACATTTATTGTTCACTTCTTAGAAGTTATATAAAGAAATAAAGTCTCCAAAGTAAAAAGAAGAAGAAAAAAAGCAATAAACTTTAAACTGTTGACTTTAGTAGACTACAATGCTTCTGGGACTGACTGCAGCCACTTTTTAATAGCACCACTTCAGGCTTTAAAGCTCTTGAAAGTCAAAGGGAAATGCAAAGGTCTGCTGCCTGGTGAGATATCCATTGGTGGTGGCTGTCACTGAGCTCATCGATTTAACATTGTAACACAAACAGAGCCATTTGAGGGGATTCACCTTGAAGCAATAAGTGTCTTTGTGGTTCTCCATTGGTGTTTGTGATAAATGAAACTGTGGGGAACACGAAAGCGCCGGAAACCAAAACTGCACTGATCAAATTGAGATGTTAAGACAAAAATGGTTTAACATGCACGTGTCATACACACTACACATGCGGACATGAACTTTTTTTTATGCGTGTGTAAGAGATTGTTTGGCAAATTAAACTGTCAGTCTCACCACCCCACAATTGTAAATGTCTGCTACAAATATGCCTATAGGTTGAACAGAGTGCCTCAAGTTCTTCAAAGTGCTTTTTTCTTGCATGTTCAAACAAATGGACCTTTTAAATCCACTGTAGAATTTGGACACAAACTCATGCAGACAGCAGGAAAACACACACAACCTTTCTGTATCAGTATGATAAGTGACAACGCCTGCGGCGTACCAAGGCTGCCTCCATCATTAACCTCTGATACCAACATGTCCTTGAGTCAAAAACCGTCACTCACTTCCCCCACCCCAGTAGACCCTGTTTTAGACTCTGTCAACCTAATGATGCCTGCGCCCCGACCTTCGTTGAACTGTGGGGTTGTTTCTTTTTCGTGCATTGTGGTGCCCTGCTGCAATCTGTCTGGTTGAGCTTTGTTTCCTTAAGGCCACGCTGGCGCTGTACAACGCTTTGCCATGTGTCATCTGAAGAGGGACACACGCGGCTGGGATGGCTGTTGGAATGCGCACACATCACAGACATGCACCGTTGGACGCAACAGCAGCAGTTGGAAACAGCAAACTGAGCGCAGCGGGACAGCCTGTCTAACGTGAATGAAGCCTGCAGATGTTAACTGGGAAACGGAAAAGCACGGTCTGCAAATCAAAAGCTGCTATTGATTCTTCAAGGACAGCAGTTTTCATCCTACGTACAGGCAACACCACATAGGTTGAATTCCACCACTAAGTTAACTTTTCTAAAAACTGTCAGTCCTCCCGTGAATATAAATGCCTTTTAATGCACTTCCTATGTAATTTTCTAAAACGGTGCTGATTTTATAAATTTGATTTAAAAGAGGTAAAAAAACCAAAAGGCTAGAACAAGTGGAAAAAAGATTCTACCACATTATTTTTTTGTGGTTATTCAAGTCATTTAGTCAGGTAAAATGAATCCCTGAATCAGAGAGAAGTGCTTATATTCTATGGCCCACAACTTTGTGCAGGTGTGTCTGAGCCTGAAGACAGATCTCTAAAACAGTTTCACAAAAGCCATCATGAAAAACTGTGACAACTACAAAGGCAACAAATCAGCTTCTTTCAGCAGTTTGTAAAACTTGTCCAGATGCTTCACCGTAGCCTTAGTGAAAAAGAGAAGAATAAAAAGCTACAGGAAATAAAAGAAAAGCAAATAAAAGTCCAGATGATTGCCTGCAAATTTGTATTGGAAAAACAAGCTGCTGTAGTGATGCAGCAGGGACGAAACCAAAAAAAAGCAACAATCTGGGTTACCGAGTGAATGCATGAGCCTGTCAGCTGCTCTCACAGCCATCTTCAAGTGACTTAAAAGTTGATTCTCCAAAAGAGAGCTGACCCTGGCCCCTAAGAAGAACCAAGCAACAAGTGACAACGATGACGACATCCAACATACGTTGTATCCATTCATGGAGCACTAGCATTGCTAGTGGTATTAGCCTAGAACCTGGGAAAGAAGGTGAGAATAAATCATTTGTCATGTATAAAAGATCTAAATACCATCGATATCTGCCACCCACTTCCCAGGAGAAAGGAGAAGGGTAAACCAGCGATACTCATCAGGTTTTTTTAAATAAAAAACACAAGCTAGCAAAGGATAAATCTGAAAGGATCTGCTGTTTCACTAAATGACCATCTGACCAGAAGGAATGCTGAAATTGCCAAACATGCCAGGCTTCTCAGTAAGCGTATGCAGCTTCTGAACACTTGGGTAAAAGGCTGCAGGATTTACGTCAAACCACTCGGTCCACCAGAGAGGTCCAGGGTACTGATGGTCAACAACAAGAAGGACTTGATCATGGACGTCAGAGCTAACAAATACAGTAATAAATAAAAAGAGCCAAATATAATTTCAAGAAATATGGCACCTGGGATGTGCGCTCTCTCTAAAATATTCATGCAAAGAAAATGACATGTTCCTCTCCTCTTTCCAAAGTTCAGAAAAAATACATATTAACAAATGTGTACAGTAGATGTTATTGAAGACCCAACTGACTGTTTGGTTTCTCATCAAACTATAAAGTTTTTAACGACAGAGTTTTAGGACCACCAAAAAAATATACATATTTTACTAAATTTAAAGTCAAAGTGAGCAGAAAGTGCAGCAAATAAATGCTGCGCAGCGGCAGAGCAGACAGACTAAACTTAATTAAACAGGTAAGTTGAATGTGTATTGATAATGTTTCAAACGTTTGGAAGCTCCTTTGTTTGAGTTACTGTTTATGAATGTTTCATTCATTGATGGGTGGCTTCATCAACGGGCTGCAGTGATCCTGCAAGCCCGTCGATGAAGCCACCGGTATCCCTGCTGCTGTCCACTTCCAATCCATTCTTCCTCCACGAAAGACAAGATCTCCTCCAAGTCTGTGTCATTTAGGGCAGGAGCGTATGTAACACTATTTTTATTCCCCTTTGGTGTTCCTTGCGCGCATGACGGTTATCTGAAGCAAGGTGGCGAATGGACTTGCAGGACTGTGAATGGAAAGGGCAGAATAAAGTAGCGGTCCTCTTCACCCAAACTTGTCTCTGAGCTCCTTATTTTACATAGGAAATTCTGATTTACCGACACCGAACCCCGGAAAGCCGGCAATACTAACAATAATTTAATTTGAGTCTCCAAAAGGTTCAGAATTTCTTTGTTGTTGAATTGTGTCCAGAAATAAAACTTCACAAAATGGCCCACATCATTCATCTTCAAGCTAGGTTCCGATAAATAGACAACTTTGGTGTTTTTTCTCATTAATTTATGACTTTTTTCTCGTGAATTTACATGTTTTAAAGTTGAAAAATGTATGACTTTTTCTAGTAATTTAACAGTGATAACTTTTTTCTCGTAAATGTAGGACTTTAAAGTCCTAATAAATAATGTAATAAAAACAAAAACCTTTGTAAACTGGCCATAAAACTCTGTCGTAAGTTTTAGCCCAAGGTTGAAGAATTCTGGAAGTCACCCAAAGCATCTCTGTGTGCAAAGCTCAGAGGGCTGTAGAAAGCCTGGAGTCACAGAGGCAACAGATTGGATGGTAGGATCGTATGCTTCATAATCACTGGACCTTAACAGCACCAGAGAAACTATGATGCACGGCATGCATGTAGAGGGAGTCTGTCTGCCTGCCTGCTGACATGTCTGCTCTGCCTGCTTCTCTGACTGGTGTAAGAAAGCTCACTTTTTAAAAAGTGCACATTCTCTATATAGAAGTGACAACCTATTTCTTTTTCACCTCTTTAACCCAGGGGTGCCCATTCGTTTCAGGCACGTAAGCTACTTTTGAAAGGACTACTGTATGGTAGGACTGAAATATCTACCATATATATATATAAATAATGCGTGCTAGGGGGTGTTCGATTGGTCATTCTGCATGTCAACTAAGTAACAAAACCAGGATGATCATTGGCTGACGGCAATAATGAAAAAAAGATACAAAACAAAACAAGATCAACCCACTGTTCTTTTGCAATCAATCAATCGATAGATGCATTAGGCCTCCACAGCTCTAACCTATCTTTACTATTGTAGTTGTGGAATTCACATTTGGTTTTAGGAAAGAAACAAGAAGAAAAAAAATTGAAAAGCAAAATGACCTTTTTACAAAAAATATCTGAACATAGATAAACAGACATAAGTCTAGTTACTTGTCAAGAAATGTTGTGAACTTTCTCACAGTCTGTCATGCTTTTTCTAAATAAGAATGACCAAAAACCTTTTCACTTATCCTACATTTTCACTTTTAAGTAAAATAAAATAAAACAAAAACTTCAGTTTTTTAGACAACACATGAACCAGTTGAAAAAAATTTAGATGGAAAACTGTAGAATCAATGCTGATCATGTATCACAGCCTAAAAGTAGGCATGTCAGTAACCAGCGTTGCCTAAGAGACAACTTACAGTATTTCACTGACTGTTGTGATGCACAACAGCTTATACAACCTCAAAATTAAATGCTGACCATTTAAAAGTGCAAATATACAACATTATTGATCAAAACAATCTTACATCTGGTAAAAATTGCAGCCAAAAAGCTAGTCAAAAAATAACATTTAAATGGAATTTAAATGTAAAATGCAAACCAAAGTTAGCAAAGGATCTGATGTCACATTTATGCACAGAAATAAAAATGCACTTTTTTTAATGTGTGAAAATGACTTGAGATTTTTTTGATTGATGTTTTTTTTTTTAAAAATACACTGTATTCCACAAGAAGTTCAAACTTTTCCCACAAGAATATAAATAGTAATCTATCAGCTGATGGTGTGTAGCTGATGATGAAGGATTCCTCTCCTGGTGTCCAGCGAAGAGCAATTCCAAGAGGAGCACAATTCTGCAGCATTTACTTGCAGATCCACATCAACAAATGTTGCAGAATAGTTCAGCTCTTGAAATCAAGGCAGTATGGTGAGGAGGCGATGCAAAAGATGAGGGATCATTGCAGGGAGGGTGGTATTATAAGCAAGATGCAGCCTGAAGCTTATTGAATATGTGAAAAAAAATGGAGGAAACGCTCTATTTTCAGATTCATTCCGCACAAATATTACCTTCTCGTTGTCTCTTCTAAAAAAAATAAAAGAAAGCCAGGAAACAATCCAAATGCAAGCGTTATTGCTTTATCTCAGTGCTGACACAGTGTGAGTTTTTGCTGCACATTGTGTCTGTGATGGAGAGCAGTAAGTCTTTTTGTTCTTCACACAGAATGAAATCCTTTTCCTGCTGAAAAATGTTACAATTCCCCTTTTCTGCTTGTGTAACATGAAGTCATTTAACTCTAAAGCATGAACAACTGCTAATAAATATGTAATTACAATACAGAGTTATATATTCATCAATACGGTTCTTTGTAGGTGTAATTCGTTTTCCTGCTATAGCCTGTGGAAAAGAAAAGAACAAAAAAAAAATCACACCTCATCTGAAGCCCACATGAAGCAGTCCCACATGCAATCAGGGGGGGCACAGTCATATTCTTCACATGAAAATCCCTCTCCTGTTCTCCTTTTCAGTCCATCTCTCCTGCTCACCATATTTTCACACTCTCTTCATTATCTGATCAAGAAGTGCTATCTTTGATTTGCACTTGAGAGTAGTGGGCCTCTCTATCACTTCTCTGCTGAAGTGATGAGCTGTGAGGAGGAAAAGCAGGCACCCACCAAAGAAAGTGTTACATCACAAAGTAGAACATGTGAAGCTTTACTATAAAACAGGCTACACCGGTTAATTGTTTCAATTAACAGTGTCATTTGAGGGGTTTATTATCAATCATTATCTGGCATGTTTGCATTTCTTTTTCACTTTCTTGATCTGCTTTAACTCTTGTAAAGTAAAAAGGCATTTGGTAGAAAAAAATATCTTTATCTGAGATCATTAAAACTTGTCGTTTTTAGTGCATACTTTTAAGACAGCAGCGTTGCAACTTTTGTTAAAAGTGGTAAATATGGGCTAAAGCCTTGGTCATATGTATCGATGAGGGGCTAACCCATATAGTTGAATTGTCTGGGCCCGTGGAGGGTTGTAGAGAGCTATCACAAGTGTGTATTGAAGTACATTTAAGGTTTGTATCGTAGCTTAATGGACATCATTAAATGGAACGCACTATTGTCGTGTATGTAGGACATGTATCGTAAAAAATTCGTAAGAAAAGTGAGTTGCATGACAAATGAGTGATGCTGTCAGAGTGTCCTTATGCCAAGCTGCATGTGGGGGGTCTGCAGGTGATACGTAAGTGTCTGTAGGATGCCCATAGGATGTCCACATTAACTATCTTCTGATTGTCTAATTTTATAATTTCTAGCACTTATCACTTGGACAGCACCATTGGCCCTCTAGCACAGTGCGCAGGATTTGTTGTTTAAGTGTTCCATACGACCTGTAACCTTGCCTGGGGCATGTCAATATAAAAAAATGTGCATGAACATTTTTGCCCTAAGGCTCACAGATGGACTTATGACTTTGATATTTTGTGCGGGCCACCTGCGAGGGACGCACAACTTTGCCTATTTTTCAGCCACAGACAGTCTGTATCCAGCCAGCATCCAGTCATAAGGGCAGTTTTGACAAAGGCTTAAATAAATATATGTTTGCATGGAAGCAAAGTGATGAAATTTGAACACAATATAGAGATCCGGTATTTGTCTACAATACCATATGCTTTACCAGTCAAAAATCTGGAAACCTACGAGTGTGTCTGAACATTTAACTGTCATACATATTTTGTTGATGTTCTCTGTACATACTAACATGTATGTATGACGCTGTAAATTAAATCCACCTCCCTATAGCACACTATACATTTGGTCTTCTCTCTGCCGGCCTCTTTCTAGTCCATTCTTTGTAATAGCTCTTTGTTCTCAGCTGACTGGCTCAGTGGCGCTTCCTGATTTCACAAAGCAGCAGGTTATGTGCAATAATGCAAAGACTAACGCTGACATAGCAAGTTGGCTCGCTGAGTAAGAATGCAGTGACTCTTTCTTCCTAGAGCAGAAACATCATTCACCATTTCTGGGCAGTTTATTTCTTTGTCTATGCCCATCACAAAGGAATCTGCTGGATTGATGTTCATTTCCTCTGTTTAATGACTGATATTCTACAAATTTTTACCTTGTAAAATTAAGCAAAATGAATTGAAATTGATTATTTGGGGTCAGATAAGGACAGGAAGAACATTACAATTTTGCAGAGGCAAAAACAATGGCGGTAACTAGAAAAATCAGCAAAATGCGTTTTGCTCTATTATTTTATGTTTTGTTGTGCAACACATTGTGAACATGTGTTGTCTACTCTGAGACAAATATTGGATTTGTGGCAATTATGCACAAAGAAACATTAGTCTTTCCAAAATGTGTACCCAGTCTCTTTTCGGCTGAAAAAACAAGTTAATTACATTGTTCTTCTTTCCAAACATTGTTTTGGATTTTTAATTTTATATGAAAAATCAGCAAAGTCTTCTTTGTACATCTGCACATCTTCCACGTGTCCCTTGTGTTTTTAGAACAAATGTTACATCAGGAAAAAAAAATAACAACAGTAATGCTATAATGCACTCCATCTTAACAAAAATAACAGCTAAATACTGCACTTGTGAACACAAACCATGACAACCAACCAACCAATAATGGGAATGAGTTCAGGATGATTGTCAAAGTTGTAGAGCAGGAGAGATGAACAAAGTTGATCTCTAGAAGACTCCTAGCTGGATAGGCTAATTTACAGAGGACAATTTCTAATAAATCAGTGACATTATTAGTGACACAGATCTTTTTATGAACTTTAGAGAGGCCAGCCTCACTGATCCCTTTATAGCAGTGTTTATGGCAGCACAGGCAGAGAAGGGTGCCAAATGAACTAACAGAGTAATAAAACTCTCAAAAGACATCCGTTAACTCGGGGTGCGAGAAGGATTTCTCTCTAAATCTCACTTCAGAGACAAAATGCGAGCTGAAAGAGGCTTAAGGGTGAACAGTAAAGCTTTGTTTTTATAGTCTGATGTGGACTGCAGAGACAGAGCAATGGCTAACTCCAGGACAGTACCGGTCTCTCCTCTAAATCTTTGGCAGAGCTTATGGTTGGCCTACAGGGCCCTAGCAGCGTTTACAAGTGAAATGTGTCACCCCCCTAACAAAGGTATCACTGATGGGAGCAATTTTAACCCTAACCAGGGTTTTAACCTTATTGCACTGCAGGAGCTGAAAATGTCAAAGAACATTTAGCCGGTTAAAATAGTTAACAATATAACCTTATTTGATACACATATTTTCAAAACCTCTACCTCATTTGCATAATCAAAACCTTCCTTAAAATCCAATTGTATTTAACTGTGCCCATGTTTTCTGTCCTGTAGTGGATTATCATTCCACCAGGGGCAGTAGGGGGACTTGCCCTGGTCATTTCAAAATAGCTGCTTCTATGAAATTTCAAAACACTTTGGGCGGGAAAAATTTGGCTAGTTTTCAAAACTTTGGAGTGAAAAGTACTCAATCATTGTTGTTCATCAAAAAGAAAAAAAGATTCTACCTGCAATAAGTATGGAATGCAAAATTAGTCAAAAACGATTTCTTTATATTACAATTCCACCATGTTGAAAAGGTCTGGATCAAATTTAAGACGTTGGTCATGTCAATATTTGTAATCTTATAACATTATTATAATAATAACATAATTAATATTACATTCAAGAAGCAAATTAGGTGTCAGACATTTATATGTATTATCCATCCATCCATCCATCCATCCATCCATCCATCCATCCATCCATCCATCTTCATAACCCATTGAACTTTCGGGGTCTTGTAGCTTGCCCAGCAGTAGTGGAGGCAACCCCACTACTGCTGGGCAAAGGTGGGGTACACCCGAAACAGGTCACCAGTTTGTTGCAGGGCAATAAGAAACATTGTTTTCGTAATTTCAAAGATAAACAGATCATATTGTTTAGTTCACGTGGATTTTGTAATTTTTTGTTGTTGTTTTGTGTACATGTTTTATGTCTAAATTAAGAGATAACATAAAAAAGTTATCCTTCACCTAGTAGCTAGGATATAGGCCCCCACAACCCTGTAATCCTGAAAAGGATTAGACTAGATGCTAAATTTTAAACATTACATTGTCTTATGACAGAATCATAGACTTTAATGACTTCAATGTTGAACGCAGCAGAGCAAAATGTTTTTGGATCCAATCTTTCAGACACAGTTTTAGGGACAGTAAATGAGCAGAAAACCCTCATGGGATACAAACCCCAGGAATTGAGTCATAAATGTGCAACATAGCACTTTTGGGTCCACAAGGAATATTTGAATTAAATAATTTTTCTTGGCTTTAGACACCAAACACTTTGAGTACACTTGTATCGGATGATAAAACGCCTTTGTGTGTCTGCTGGGAAGAATTTTACAGTAATTAGGAAAGAATGAGCACAATTGAAAGACAAGTTCCTCTTGTTAAAGAAGGTCTTTGACAAATTAAATGTTTACGTTTTTAAATATTTTTGTTTCAAAACTAAATAGAAGCATTTAGCATGATTTAAATCTCAGAATCTAAAAAACAAAAAAATTGAAATCCTGCTCCACTGGTACTTACTTGAACTCATTATTTTAATGCAAATATGCTTCTAATGAGTGTTTCTTGAGGGTGGAAAATAAACATCTTCAATTTTTTAGAAAAAAACTTTTAGAGCATGAATCATCCCTAACGATCATGAAAAGTGTGTTTAGTCTCAAGTCCATTACACAAATAACCCTGTAAATGTGTCTGAGCTAATGGGACTTGATGTCCATGCTGAGATATTTGTGTTTTCACCAAATCATCATATGAATGTTCTGTATTTACCTCAATATTGTAATGGATTTTAGTTTTTTTTTCTTCAGTTTTTGCCATACTTGTGTGATAACATAACTTTTACGTACAACATTGTGTCACTGGTTTAGTGGAATTTTAACTCAAAGCAGAAGTCTCAAGAGAAATACAAAAAGGTTTTGAAGTTTGAATATTTCAATTTTTTAAATCTATTTTTATGATACAATATATCAGTGCTAAAGACTAAATATTAAAGACCCACTCCAATGAAAATTGTTTTTTTTAAACATATTATTGTGGCAGTTGTCCCACAATGTCGAACATATATTATGAAAATAAAACTAAGCTTAGAAATGCATTTCTGAGTATTCCTTTATTCAAATTGTTGTGAATCAGGAGAAGTGATGTAGGTGCTACAGTTGACGGAAAGCTCCCCACACCGCTGCATTCTGATGCAGACAAGTAGATTCATGTACGTCTTTCTTTTCTTCATCCGAGCTGGCATCTGTCTCAAAATCATATGGCTGAATTTGCCAATTTGGCCAAAATTGCTCCCCATTTTTATTGCTCTGGTAATATTATGTTGCGATTATGAGGGGCTGAAAGCTAGTGAGAGAGAATGTAAACAAAGGGATGATGGGTAATAAGCACAGGCTTACTCCTCGCCAACAGTCCCGCTCACAAGTCAGAGGCGAATTTCTAATGAACTCCTTCTGCTCGGCATAAACTATGTTCTAGAAAATGACTGTTGATCATTTAATAATTATTTTGTCTAAAAACTTACATCTGTATAATTGGTTGTTGACAGTGAAAATCAAACAAACATCATGAGCCCTAGACCACATGTGTCAAACTCAAGGCCCGCGGGCCAAATGTGGCCCTCCATGTTATTTTATGTGTCCCACAAGAGCATAAACGTTTTTCATTTCTTAAAATAAATATTTAAATTGGTGTGTATTTATTCATATCTAGGGGGAATTGGACTTGAAATATCGGATTGATCAACTATACATTAGGACTTAAACACTATTTATCCTAACCTGACAAAATCAAATTTATGCTACAGTAACAAGCAAACATATTGTTACGGTTTCTGTTTCTTTGCCCTTGTGGTTTGTTTCCTTTTTGTTCTGTGATGTTTTCAGTTGACTTCCTGTTATATTTTGTAGTATTTCCTGTTCCATTGTTGTTTCGAGTTTTACCCTTCCCCATCAGTCCTGAGTGTTTCCACCTGTGTCTTGTTCCCTTGTATGTATATAAGTCTTGTCTTTCCCTTCCTCTTGTGGTGGTCCATATTCTGGTCTTCCCCTGTTTCTAGTGTTTCGAGTGTTTCGAGTGTTTCGAGTTTTGCGAGTTTTGCGAGTTTTGCCTGCCTGTTGCAGTGGTTTTGTTTTGTAGTTTCGAGTTTATGTTATTAAACCCTATTCCCTGCATCCTCCTGCCTCCTCTCCTCTCTGCGCCTGGGTACTTCCCATTCCCCCCGTGACACATATGTTTTCTATGCAACTGCAATTGTCACTTTAAAAGTTACAAAAATTAAATAATTGTTAAATATTAAGGAGTAGGTACATTTATTTTTCATTACATTTAGTTACATGTATAAGTTATATCTGGCCCTTCGAGGACAGCCACTATGCTTATGTGGCCCTCGGTGAAAATGAGTTTGACACCCTTGTGCTAGACTATCAATGACCCCAGAAGTCACAATCCCACTCGCAAATGGAAGAAAACAAAAAGGCAGGTATCCTCTCACAGTCTCTCGAGTCACTTTCCCAATCTATCGAATGTAATAGTGCTTTATAAAGCTGACATTACACTGGGATAATCCCACTTTCAAGCGGCGAGGCACACCCAATGCCATTTGCACCACCTCAGCTGTTTTCGCTTCAAAAGCTCATTTCGTGAAATGGAGACAAGGGAATAAACGGAGGGCTAAAATATCAATTACTACTGAAGGGTGGACGGGGGTGGGGCAGAAACAGCTGATGAATGCTGCATTTCCTCAAATCCTGTGCAATATTTTTTATTTGAGTTTATTATATTTTTCTTGTAGGGAGCCTGTTATCATGAAAAATTCATACTAATGGAAACAGTGATCCTGCTCTATTAAAAACAAAGAAAAATGCAATAAAAACAGTATACCCTGAATAACAGGATTTTTTTGTAGTTCCTATTGATGCAAACTTTAATGCTAAGAGAATATTACAATTTTATTAAGTCATTGTAAAAAAATTGTTTTAACTAAAATACAAAACAAATAAACAGAATAGGTTTACTTTGCTGTCCGCTCACTGTTTCTGCCACAAAACTACATTTCCATATAAACCACTGAACTGAGATAAGGTGTCAATGAATTAATCACGTCTTGCTATATTCGTTTCAGTATTTTCAGCGTCTTACTGGAGAAGGCTCCGAGTCAGCACGCAGCCCTGGCTTTTACAAATCACACTACCGGCCCCAGTTTGTGTAATTAGTTTAGAGTTATTGCATTCGTATGGAACAGAGGGTGTAAAATGTGTTATTGCTTTTTAACTGAACACAGTGGGTAAACTAATGTGCTCTACATGATCAATAAATCATATCTGAACACATCAACTCCCTGCCAACTGGAAAATGAAGCAGTGTCTGTGCTTGCACATGAAAATAAAAGCTTTGAGAGGTATATTTGTGTGTGGGTGTTAGCATGTAAAAACAGTGGGAGTTGTGGACATAGCATGTCCTACAACTTCTCAAACAGAACAATACCAGTGTTCTGGCCCGGTGTTGAGCCTGCAGGTAATGCTAACATGTCTTAAAATGAATCAAAAACCAGTTTCTCAGCGTATTTCCCCGGACTGATAAAAATAATACTTGTTAACAGCGACTCCACACCTTCTCATTGCTGGTTCCGTGCTCATCTCCTCCCACACTGTGGGAGGCAAAGTTAGTACTGGAGGTCTACTTTGTGAAAGCTCCCTGCAGTTTGCTAATCATGCTGACCGCCAGCTACCAAATTAAAGCTGTCACTGTCGCTGCAGGATGCTGTTGGGACGAGAAATGTGGCCTCCAGTGGGTAAATGGATCCACCACATGAAGCCTTTGCTGATGCAGATTGTCATTCAGATAATGCTACCGTGTCGTTTCGAGGGTTTCATCTGCAAATCAAGTGAGATATTAATTTGACCAAAACAGAATTTATGGTGTAGGTCAATCTCAGAAACTGGTTCAGACACAGTTAAAAAAAGAAACTTCTTTTTACTTTGAACATTTTTCCTTTAAAAAACATCACCCATAAATGAATGTTCATCTATCTTTTCTACTATAGTTCTGAAAATTCCCTAATTATGTCATGATTGTGACTGTCATTACAACATGATGTGGGCACTAAGTGCAACATTAACCCTTGTGCTATCCTAGGTACTTTACCATTGGGACTTGGGTCATCTAGACCCACTAGACAGTGCGCTGAACCTTTTTTCTTCAATGATTTGTGAACCTCACTCACTGATGTCCATGGATTACATGAAATCTGTCCACCTTTATCCACCTTTGTCATGGTAGGGAGAACACGTCAATGTAAGGGTGGAGTCAGCTAAGATAGCAGAAGGGTTAAATAAATAAAGCATAAGAAAAGCAGATAACACACTAAAGATCCATGTTTTGCAAGTTTTCCTGCATGTGTCACACAAACTGTTACTTTACCCCCTTCATTCTCTTCTTTCACAATTAATTTATTTATTTTGTAAATTAACCAGCTTTCCTCCCATTTCCCCACTCACTTGTTTATAACCTAATGTGTTATTAGACTCTTTAATTTGAGATCAGAGATTCATGTAAGCCTTACTTGTTTAACTTTTATTCCTTCTTCTCTTTGTCATCCACGACACTGCAGCAATAACAAAAGATTTCTGTGTTTGACATTCATGCTGTGAGTCACTGCTTTTCCCCCCCACATTGACTTAGTGCACCTGCCATAATGCAACTACCATGCAGCTTATGGCCTGCATAATACAGTTCAGCACAGTCACAAAGCTCTGGGGCTCGGTGCTCCCTTAAGCAGACGCACTATGTATCAAAATAAGCATACTGAAAACACTTAAAAGTTTGTTGAATGTGCAGCTCTCGACAAGCTCGGTGAGCCAAAACGCTCCCTTGAGCAAGCCCCTGTCTCTACAACGCTGAAGCAGAGAGAGAAAGAAAACCCTGAATGCTCCATGATTAAGAGCTGAGAGGCTCTTCTTTATATCATAGCACGACTGTCAGGAACGCTCCACCACTGAATAAAATGCAAATATACAACAACACGGATGAGTAAAGGGATTTAATTAAGTACACATTTGTTTATTTCCCTTGCAATTAAACCCCAGAGGAGTCCTCCAGCAGTTCAGACATATTAAAAAAAATGCCTGTGTCAGAAGATGATGCCGCAGTCCATTAGTCTATCCACAGGCTTATTGAGGGCATGTGGAAGAATTAATATAGAATAAAATTATATTTCGTTTCCAGGGGCATTTAGGCTGTCATGTAGAGCAGCTGGGATGGCTGAAGGAGTCCAAGCCTGGGACTAAAAGGCAGGAGAAACAAGATAAAGAAACAGGTATTCAATTAAACCCGAAGCATGGCAGATGCAAGGGTTCAAACACACTGAAGAAGATACAAAAAATAATAACTACAGCACATTGACATGTATGTGTCTGGGAACTAAGTAAACCAATACTTGACTACAATAGAGAAGAGAAACGAGTGTAAAAAGACAGAAAGTAAATAAAAACCGTTTCCATCATTCCATATAAACTGCACTCATTGAAAATATCTCCAACACATGAATACTAGATAATGCTATTGCAAAAAAGCAGAACTGCTGACGCTCATTTTCTTGGTTTAACATTACTTACTGATCTGAATGGTAAAAAAGATTTTAATTAGGGAGCCTTTTGAAATTTGATTAAGTCTCTCTGTTGGAATTTCCTGTCTTGAACGGCGATGCTTTGATGAAAAAGACTCACTGCCCTCAGCTCAGGCTCTGTGGTGACAAGAGGAAATCAAAAACTTGCTCCCTGGGTGTCCATGCTCTCAATGTCTTGCAGTTTTTTTTTTTTTTTTTTTGGGGGGGGGTAGTACAGCAAATTCTTTTTGGAAAGTAGAGAAAATAATATTGAGTATTATGCTAATTTGGAGATATGCCATACTTTAAGCAATTAAACTTTGTAAATACACAGATTATCAGTATAATCTTTTGTTATTCATAGATCACAGTATTGTGTGACATTTGATATATATATTTGTTTTATACTCTATAACTTTAGAACAGTTAATGAATACCTAATTTGTTGCTAAGACATTTTAATCAAAAATTGATTTTTTCTTTAAACAATGCATTTAATCTAGTTTGATTTGATAAATGATATCAACCAGATAATACTAATCATGTTTCCTTTTTTCATTTGAGGTTTTAAGGCAAAAATACACTGAGTAAAAATGTATCCCTCATGCAACAAATAGTTAAAATGAATTTCAACAGCAATAATAATAACAACTAGTGTGTCAGACCAAAGCAAAAACACATGAACATTCCAATAAATGTTTCAATTTCGATAAAAATTTAATGAAATATAATGAATGTTAGAATTATTTTGTTTTCTGCTTAAAAAATATATCAATGTGTTTTCAGAATAAAAGAAGTAAAATGTTGATGGCTGTAGAAATAAAAAGAACACTGAAGCAAAGAACTGCCAATTGAAGCCAACGGGTTAGAAAAGATAGACTTGCTTAATGTAGCGAGTCTGAAATGGGTTAAGATGAAAAGACAAAAAAGTGAGGACAAGCAGTCTTAAAGGAAGGGTAGGCAAAAACAAATTTGCAAAAAAAAAAAAGTATTTTTAACAGCTTCTTGTTCACAGGGTGCACTCAGATTGATCTGAACTCATCACACACAGTGCTTTGTTTCTGTGCCGTTGTAGAAAGCCAAAAGGCCCCCCCTATCTGTCAAAGGCAAAACAGCATTTCCTCCAACAAAATCCCTTCTTTCTCTTTGCAAGCTAAAAGAGGGAATCACTTTATTCCTCTATCACAGATCCTAAAAGTAGAGCATCAAAGAGCAAAAAAGTGCAATAAAAATTTTGACATTGCCACCTAATTGCATGCCCAAATCAATCCTGTAATAGATTCTTTCTTTCTCTCTGACATTGAGTTCCACTGACAACACTATCAGACAGACAAATCAGAGCTGAGTGTTTCTGTGTGTGAGTGCCTGGATTGGGGTATGCAGCTCTCAACATGGCAAGATCTGGATGGCGACGTATCCCTGTGATTGCTCAGAAGCAACAGAAAATCGAGATTGAGGTTTTGCAATATGCGTTTTCTGTGCTGTTTCATAGGAGATGAGCTAAAATGTGAGCAATCCCAGACCAAATGAGAGAGCCTACATCAGATGGAAAGTGTTAAAGCGCTCAGCAGATGTGTCCGAGCTGTCTTTTTAGACATAGTCAGATGTCAAAGCTTAATCAAAGGCCCTTGAAGTCCTCTTCTAATGATAGTTTTAATGCTATTCTGACATGAAAAGTCAAATGGAAATGACTTTTTATAGCTAGGGAAAACATGGAAATGGATGAATTTGCTACTTCCTAACCACAGACTATATAGTGCTGGACAATCTAGTGCCCTTGATTTTATTGCAATTCAAAAATATACACCTTCTTCAATTGACAAATTGTTCAAACGCAATGCATTGTGGTCTACATTCGCCAATCTAATGAGCACTGTTATTTGTAGACTTCTGGGATTTTAAAATTGTAGATTCTGACACGCATACATAATGGTAAATGCCCCATCTAATGTAGTGAGTAGTGAGGGAATTAGGACACAACCCATATTTGTCAGATTGTGATGCTGTTGAGTCAGTGTTTGTAAAGAAGCATTTTAAAGTAATGACATTGCTGCTGCTTTTCCAGAAACAAAGAAATCTAACTGAATACTGTCTACGTTATAATGCCATTACTGAATACTGAACTTCACATGTCAGTCTGAATTGTTTTAATAAACCATACCAACCCAATGCACCACCGGCCGACATTGTGCTTTAAAGACCCACTCCCATACATATTGTGTTTTTTAGTTTTTTTGAACATGTTCTAGTGGCATTCTCCTCATGATGGATATAGATAAAATTAGGTTTTATTGGTAACGCTTTCTTTTACAGTACAGTACTTACAATATACTTAAGTGGTATTCACATGGTATTTATTGTGTAACTACTGGGTACTTTCAGGGTATTTACATGGTACTTTTTATGGAATTTACTGGGCACTTACAGGGCGTTTACATGGTACTTTTTATGGGACTTACTGAAGTAATGCAGTTATTTCACTTTACCAACAAGTTAGCATTGCCTCATTGGTAAGGTCAAAAGACCAAGTGTGCATGTACACTGTGCGGGAAGGTAACATGTGAACATACCCAGAATTTACTACTGAAAGTACCAGGTAATAGAGAGGAAATAGGGCTGACTTTCTTTTACAGTCCAGTTTCATTGTCCTTAAGGGGTAAGTACCAAGTAATGTTCAAGTGAACATACCCAGTATGAAGTACTAAAAGTTCCATGTAATAGAGTGGAAATAGGGCGGACTTTCTTTTACAGTCCAGTTTCATTGTACTTAAGGGGTAGTGTTTGTGGTAAATTCATGGTAAATACCATGAAACATACAGTGAGTGCAGACCTAAAGGTAAAGGTACTTTATTTGCACTTACCTTGTTCTTACATGTGATAAGTACCACGAAAGACACATTTGCACAACATATAAATACCCAGTAAGTATATTAATAATACCCAGTATTTACCACATAAGTATGAACCAAATAGTTCAACATAAATACACAATAAGTACCATGTAAGCGCAGAATGGACACAAAAAAGTACTATGTAAGTACCCAGTAAATTCCATAAAAAGTACCATGTAAAAACCCTGAAAGTACCCAGTAGTTACACAATAAGTACCATGTAAATACCACTTAAGTACACTTTAAGTCCTGTACTGGGAAAGAAAGTGTTACCGTTTTATTTTATATATCTGAGTATTTCTTTATTCACATCATTATGAATCAGGAGAACACAAAAAATGCTGTTGGACAGAGCATGTAGGTGTGACTCAGAAGCCACTACAACAAGCCACAAACTCCCTGCTTTGCTCCCTTCTGATACATCTACTTGTAAACATATAGATCCATGTAGGTCTTTGTTTTCCTCGTCCGAGATGGAATATGGCTCAAAACTGTACGGCTGGATAGCTCCAATATTGCTCGCCATTTATGTTGCACCGTTAAAGTTGGCTTGGTTGTGTGAGGGGGCTGGAAGCTAGCCATCATTCCCATCATTTACCTACACAGGTTGATGATGGGGAGTAAGAGGCCTACTCTACACCTCTGAACAAAACCTTGGCTATGACCACTCATGCAGTCCGCCACGTCAACTGATGCAATGTTTTTGTATTGTCTGAGAGGTTTTTATACTTTCAGACAGAATGCCACCCCCATTTGCAGAGCTTCAAATCAACAACTTCGTGCCACTCACCCCTCATCATGCAACACCTGATGTAGTTAATACTTCACATTGACTCTTCATCACATATATCTAGATGAGAAGGCCCCATGCCTCTGCCCTTCCTGCTTTGTCAGCACAGGTGGCTCCATCTACTCCCACCTTAAGATGCACTTTGGGAAGAGCAGAAGGCTTACAAATCCAAACCAAGAAGTTAAATATAATCCTAACTAAAGTGATCCTGACAGAATTTTGATGCAGTCGTTAATGTCTGACAGACATCTGACAATTGGCTGTTGCCTCATTTTTCTAGGTAATCGTAGTGACAGGTTTAATGACATCAAAGAGAAAATGTGGATTTGGTCTCCTGGTATTCACTTCAGGGATTTAAAATCTTTTTTTAGAGGTCTATCAAACTATAACGGCTTATGGAACCTTTTAAAATAGTCCCAAAAGATCAAACTTATACACCTAGATGTGAAAGAGTAAAAGTAAGATCCGATTTACTCAGAAAAGCAGTTAAAGGTCAGCTATTTACATAATGTTTATACAGAGTCACAAAACCACATCTAAAAAGGATTTTTTGATACTAGATATTTTGCGGACAATTATATTTCCCCTGTTTTTCTATTACAGAGGGGAAGACGACAAGCATGTCTTTATTGCGCCACAAACTATTCAAAAAATGTTACATTTTGTTCCTTCTGTTGGTCCCTAAAAACAATAAACAAACTATAATGTGCAGCATGAACTCAGTAAATCTTTTACCCACTAATTATGTCATCAATAATATATTCCTAATGGAAATAATTCCTTTCCGATTCATCCACTTGCAGACAACCAGATCCATGTACGTCTTTGGTTTCCTGATTTTAGGTGGCATCTGGCTCAAAACTGTACGGGTTGATAGCTCCAAAAATGGCTCGCCATTTTTGTTGCACTTGTAATGTTAGGTTGGGGTTGTGAGGAGCAGTAAGCTACAGTGAGTACAGAGTGCTCTAAGTAACAGGGAGGGTTGGTTGCTCCACACCAACGGTCCCATCCACACTTTAGAGGGGAATTTCTAATGAACTACTGCCGCTCTGCAGAAACTATGTCATAGAAAATGACAGTATTTTTTATTTTGGCTAAAAACGGTATAATCAGAATTAAAATAACTTTGGGAACACTTTGTAAATAGATCAAAAGATTATAGGGTCTTTAAGGCTCCCATTGCTTCAGCAATAGTGCATTTAGGAGCTTGAGACAAAATGCAAGCCTTCCACAGTTTGGACTTTTCTTGTGTTGTCAGGAGCTTTGATAACCACAGCTGCTGCAGAAACTCTTTTTTTGCTGTGCCATTTCTTTTTAACTTGGACTGATTGATGAACGAATTAAAAGAACAGGGATCATGCATCCAAGAGTATATCATCTTTCAGATGTGTATGTATGTGTAGGTACTTACTCATGTTACCTCATTAGCAAGGTTTCTGGTATAAGTACCCACTTTTTGGGACTAGAAATGATTTGAAGGACTGGTGTGTTTCACTTTTAATGTTCTGGATTCAGACAAAAGGATTAAGCATAAACCTAAAGGATGAGCTAAAGCAAGAGGTCTTAGAGAAATCGCAATCGCTCTATGACCCATCTTTGGAAGTGGTCTTGGTTAGTTTCCAATCGGACTGGGCTTCGGTTCAGTCCGAAATTTCTCAGTCTCAATAAAATCTGACCTCAGAACAGAACAACTGAACCAAAATGGCCACCATACCCAATGTAAACAGAGTAGAAATAAAGCAACAGATGCGGCACAAACAAATGTAAAGCAACAATTGTTGTGTTTTCAAACATAAAAAAAGCGTCAAACTATCTACTTGTTTTGCATTTATTTTAACACTGCTGAAAACACTTCTTACATGCTTTCCTGTGTCTCGACACGCGGCACTACTGTGATGTCCGCCTGAAAGCTACCTTTGGTCCGTAACAGAATGGTCCGCTTGATGCCAGTCTGAATACAGACCAATTGCAAGGTTCAGGACTCGATCCGTAACAAATTATGTGGACTCGATTCAGAGCAAAGGATTTTTTACAGTCTGAATACACCCAGAGACTTGCTCACATCAAGATGTAATCTGAGGATCAAAACAACAATTTTTGATTTTAAAATATTACAAAGTATTTAGTAAAATCTACTTTCCTTTAAGATCAATCTTTAAAAAAGTTAAATGTGCAGAAATGCTCTGGGTGAGGGTATTTTAGTGTGGCTTTTGAATGTTCTTCCTATGCTGGCTAGGTTTGCCTTCTTTCAACTTCTTCCTCCCACGGTCTAAAGACGTGTGTTAGACTAATTAGTGACTTTGGATTGTTGGTAGGTGTGAATTTGGAAGCTTGCCTATCTCATTGCTTTAGTGCTGCTGCTTGCCAAATGGCTGCTGGGATGGAGTCCAGCTCCTCACAAGTCTCTACAGAATAAATGGTAAATGACTTTCTCGGCTTAGCTGACTACTCAAAGCACTTCTTACATTAGCAGCCACATTGATACCTCACTCTCTGAGTCTACAGAGCATTTCCCTATTAGTCTACAAAGGTATTTTTTGTTCAAAAGCTCCCAGTTAAATGCTTTGTTTAGCGTAGACTGCAAATGACCAATACCTTAACCACCAGTCTTCTATAAATATAAGAGAATATGAAGTGTAGAAGGCACAACTAATATGTAAATATTTTAAAAATCCGGCAACAAATTTGAATTGCAAGTGAATGACTTTTCTCTTTTTGTTCAATACCTTTATTACCAGCCGTCACCTTGAATAAAGACAAGATTGTGTCACAGATGGAGATGCAAGCAGATCAATTCCCAATAAAACAAGCTGTATTGGTTTATAAATCAGATTTCTGGTCTCTGCCTGTGGCTGCTCAATAAGCATACATCAGCTTTAATGTTAGCACTGGGACGAGCTGTCCACGAGATGCAGCTGGTGATAGATAATAAAGATGTCCCATCACATAAACCGATCAGCCACGACATCATGACCATGGACCTCATATTGGTCAGGTTCCATGATCTCTGACCAGCTGTAACATAGGGCGGTTTAGGACTGGTTAGGAACCAGATGTTAGCAGGTCTCTGTGCTTTTTCTCCACATGTGCCTATGGAAACTGTCCAAGGCCTTAAAGTTTTACCAGTTTTTAAACTTTCTATGTGTTTATGACATTTCAAACCGTCTGTACTAAAAATTAAAACAACACAAATGAATGACAGAGATTAATGTTTGTTAGTTTGTTTCCAAACAAAGGTGATGCTACTATAGTGACATAACTGCTGTTTTCAGCTGTCATTTATGTTTTATTGATGTATAAATACATAATATACAAGTTCCAAAAATACTGAATCAATATCATTTTGATTCCGCTTACTAACCCACACAATCTTTTAAATAATGATTCAATTTTTCAAATAATCTTTTTAAACCCAATTTTATTTGGCAACAAAATATTGTTTTTTATTTAGTTGGAGATTTGAACTCAATCATTTTCATCAATAGCTATCATAGTAGTTTTAAAACAATAAAAAGTTGCCTTACAAAACTGATCAACAGATTTGATGTATCAGCATTGCACTGTTTAAGAATAGATTGATCCCATATGATTAAAAATGTTTGTTTGATTCAAAAAACAAACAAACTACAAAATGATAATAAGGCCCTTTTACAAATATGGGTTATTATTTGAATGATGGCTTTTGCAAATGGTACAAACAACTGTGTTCACTAAAAATGTTTTTTGGAAGTTTTCCTGGGTTAATCAATGCCATCATTGGAACAATCATGTTGATGAAGGCTGCAATGTCGCCTGAAAACCTGGAGATCACAGGCTGCCAATAAAGGTATCAGCCCATCCTTACAACTGAGAGATTTTGTGTCTGCCATTTTTAGAGTTTTTCATGTTACCAATTTAGTTTTTTCCATTTTTCATGCTCATTTAACACAGTTGCGCTGCCTTATCTAAAAATGCTACAAGAGTAAAAGTATGCCGATTTGAAAATGGCTGTACAGCACAAACAATTTATTTTTAACTTCTCTTTTAAAAAATATTCTTATTTTAAATGAAGGAGCAACCTGAGTAAACAATAAGGAACACATAAAGAACACAAAAATATTTCTTTAGGAATAAACGTTTTACAAATTCTACACCAAATCCAACATTCAGACTTTATTGAAACAGGGTCATTTACTGCTAGTGTGCTAGTGTCTTTGTTTTTCAACTTAGACTTGGTAAGAAACAGTCTGGTTATTGCAGACGGTCAGGAATACTGGCAGGCAAAATAATGGCCTTCTTCAAGAGGCTGAAATTGCTCTGGGAAGCTGCCAATACATAAATATGCAGCTTTTTGTCTCTCCTGGCTTCACATCAACATTTTCTTTCATTGTGCCTCTGGGGATATTTCATTTTTGCAATTAGATTAAAGATCTTTCTGCATGCACTTCAAATTAAAATTGCCAAATGTGAGTTCACCACAGTGGTTGTGATCAGGGAAAAGAAAACAAATCAAATTATAGACATATACAATTTAGACATTCTTATAAAAGAGAGAACATTAAATCTGATTTTAAGGACAAATCTTCCATATGAAAAGTACAAAGCCCTAAAGTAGTTGTGGTTGATGTTGACTATTTTTTTCAAAATAAGCTAGAACATCACAATAAAATCCTATAAACATAAAAGCTACAAATTGTATACAAGGCCAAAATAGGTATTGTGTAATAACATTAACATTCATATTTCTTTAACGCTTCAGTCGAACGAAAAATAACCAAACTAAAAATGTAAGACAAAAAAAGAAGAGCAAGTTTTACCACCTGGAAAAATGTAAAAAATATCAAAAAAGTCCCATCCCTGCAGCTCTCATCATCATTTCATGTTAATCTCATCGTGATGAACACCCAATTACAGCCTCCTCTCTATATCACACCCATTACCCCATGTTTTAGCATGATCATCGACCTTGTAAGCGTTAACTCAAAGCCTGTTAAAATTCCGGATTTTGATTGCATAGCTACAATTGTTAGAGGGTCACCCAAAGTTCAGGCTTTAATCCGACCCAAGGGAGATGATTTCACGCTGCTGTCTTGTCTAGAGCTGACCCAGTTCTGCTATCACTGTTTGCCACTTTCAATAGCTAGATTTAGTCCATCCACAGGACAGTTCAGCAGTTGGTCTGTGAGTGATGCGCTTGAGTGTGTGCTGTTCCACCAGCGTGACTAACAAGCTTGGCTGTCGCAAGCTGGCAGATTGAGAGACACCTACTGCTAGTTAAAGCCTTTTGTACCCTGGGGTCATTGGCTTACTTTCTGCACTGGTCATATATGGGATGATGGGATGAGGACAGTAAGGTTGAGGAAAAGTGTCTAAAAGGTGACAGCCCTGTCAATGTGCTGGCATTTCTGTAAAAGATAAAATGTATTCCTTTGGCCATGTTTTTTTTTATTTTTTTTTACCATGTGATCACCTCTGCAGTGGAGAACATCATGGCTGAAAAGCAAACGTCATTATATGATTGGTCACTTGTACTGTTTATGAATTTGTCAAAAATACTAAAAGATAATGATAACCATAAATATATAAATTTTTTGGAGATTTAAAAGCTTTTGAAAACAGGAACCATCTATGGGCTTTCTAAACAAGCATTAATAGAAATCTGTCCTGATTCTGACCTGACTATAGACCTGGTTTACCCTATTACCTTCCTGTGCTTTTATCAAGCTTGTATCCCCCAACTGGATGGTATTTAATTCATTACACTTCCTGCTACACAGTCAGTGGCCATCTTTTTCGTAGTTCTCTGTGTTTGTGCCAGGTTTATGCCAAGATAAGTTTCTTTTGCAACTGACCATTTGTCTGTGTTTGACCTTAGATTTTTGTATCGAGATCACGATAGATTTTTGGATTACCCTTCTGGGTTCTGGTTACTCGCCTGTCCGTTATTTGGACTCCTTCTGTCCCCCTATCATGTTTACCACCTGCATTCACAACTTCCTGCCTGCCAATAAAGTGATTGAACTCACATAAAAATAATTAGTTTTCCTACATGGTTTGTCATCCTTTGGGTTATTCATTTGAAAACCTTTACAGGTGCAGTACACTAGGTGACTGCTAGGGACTGCTATTGGCACAGATAGGGCATCCCCCATGACTAAAACAAAAAAAAACGTCCTGTTTAACAACAACAATAACACACCTTTGACATTCAAGACACTGTATATACTGGAGAAACATGAGCACATTTATTTTCATTGACGGAGGACTCTGAAATTCCCAGGGCGACAATTGCCCTAATTGCCCCAATCCAACATCTGTTAAGTTCAACTGTCCAACTAATTTATCTAGTAGAGGGTAAAAGGTAGATAAATTCCTAATTTACTCAATTAAGTCCACTGGGTCCCATGACCACATTCACCGTTCATCTCTGTTTTTAGGCTTTGTTAAAAACCCATACTGTATTTCCGCTCAATAAAGTGCACTTAAAAACCTACATAAAATTTAAAAATAAATAAAATCAATAGTCTGCCTTCTAAGCACATGCGGCTTATATATTAATTTATTCTTCTTGTGCATACTAAGACCAAAACAATTTTGAGAGGTACCCACCGCTTTGTCAAAATGCTTGGCTGGGATGGGGGAATGGGGCAAATGTATAGGAGTGTCTGACCTTTTTTTTTACATGTTACTAACATGGTTGGGAGCTAGTGTAGTCACAGTAACTTTTTTCAGCAGTATCAGCCTTTTTTTTGTGTTGCAAACAAGGCTGGCGTTTACATGTGTTGTGAATACGCTAACACGGTTAACCTGGCTCATGTGTAGCGTGTTACAAACAACTTCTAGAATTACTGGGTTTTGCAGTTCATTGATGTCTTTTGTTGCAAATATGCATCAAGCCACTTCTATTCCATAATTTCCTTAGTATAGCATTTGATTTCAACCAAACACACAAGTTGCATTATTTTATTTTTTTAGCTGGAAATAAGTTCTGGTTTCAAGGGGTTAATAAGTCAAACTGATTGATAAACTTATCTCTGACTTATTTGTCTAGCTCAATGGCCTCCTAGTTCAGTGTGCCTTATTAATGACATAAGTTCAAAAGTAGATCATTTATTGATGATGTACCTTATAATCCGGTGAGCATAATAAGTGGGGAAAATATTGTAAATGAACCACATCAACTATAAATGTGTTTATTTTTGAAAGAGCAACTCCTCTTCACACATTCGCCATACAGTAGCTTCTAATGCTATGTTAACACTCGACATGTGACTTTCGATTAAGAACATGCAATTTCTAAAACGGTTGGCACTTCCGTAGATTTTTCTAAAAAGGTTGGCATCCATTTGTCACCACTAAATCCAAGTCACTGATTAATGAAACTCCAACTAGGTCTAAATTTGAATGTGCTTTCAAAGGACAGTTGTTTAGTATGTTAAGCTTGAAAACAGTCTTAAAAATGTAAATATCTAAGTGTGAAAGCGTGAGTTTTTAAAATGGAAGCCCGAAACCCACATGTACAACTGTTAACATAGACTTTCATTCTGTCCCCTACCCCTCCCCTGGTGGGGGTGCGGGCCCCTTGGCAGCGGCGGCCGTGTCCCCTGGGTGCCGGCTTCCTGGGCCCGGCGGTGCTCTCTCCGCGCGGTGGGGGTGGGGGTGGGGGGGTTCACATTACACCTGAGCCGGGGGTGTTCGTGTCCCTGGGGGGGTGGGTCCTGGTTCTTGCCCCTGGGTGCTGGGCCCCGCCAAACTTCCAACAGTGGCCGAGCCTGGTCGGGCCATATTTACAACACCCCTTGTGGGACCCTTTTTTCCCCGGGGTTCCCCCCCTCCTGGGCGGGGGCGGCGGGCCCCTGCCTTGCTCCTCCCTGGACCAACCGTGGGCTGGGTGGGTGGCTGCCTGGAGTGCAGAGTGGGCCTCCCTTGGGGGGTCCTGGCTCGTACCTGGGGTTGGGGCGGGGGGATGCCCGGAACTCCTGGGTGGTGGTGGGGTGCTCGTCTGGGCGTCCTTCTCCGGTGGGGCCCTGCGTTGAACTCTCCCGGCGCGGCGGGGGGGCTGCTTTTCTGGTTGGGCTGGGGCGGCGCTCTCTTTCCCTCCGCACCTCCCTGGTCTCTGGCTCTGGGGGCCTCGCGGCGGTCCTGCTGGCCCCGGCCTGGGTGGCGGTCTTAGTCGCCGGGGGGCGGTTGTTCCCTGCCTGTTCCCGTGTGGCGTTGGGGGGGATTCCGGCTGCCGCTGCTGCTGCGGCGGGCTCTTGGGGTGGGGATGGCTGGGCACTCTCCCTCCTTCTTTTCAAGTTCCACCATCCATTTTAGAAGAATATAAACACTATCTGAGCACAGGTGTTAGCTCACCGTTGCATTAACAGTTTGCATGATTGAATGACTGAAATATTTCAGACTAGTTGGTTTTAAGGCATAAGTATGCGTGTGAACACTATCTGTTTTGTGTGCATGTCGACATGTGGACATTTTTGCAGCTAACAGGTGTGTTGATAATATTTGAGTGAGTGTGTGGACAGGCCCCGCCCTTTTTGGTACTATCTGAACCTTACCGTAATGATAAACAACCAGTAAACTTGTTGCTTTATGCTGCTTCATGGTCTCCCATTATCACTCTCCTACCCCCCTCTCTCTCTAACATCCCTCTCTCTTCTTCCCTTCTTTCCTTTTCCGTCCGGTCCAACACCAAAGATTTTCAAACATGATTGAAATTAATAAAGTCTGGCCTCAATTACAAAAGGGGTTTATTCAGACATACTTCTGGTTTGTCTGAAGTTTAATAACCCCTATTGTTAAAAAGTAAAATATGTCCAACACAAGAGGCCCTCAGCTCTTATCTGCCTGCCCAGCTGTTTGACAGGATAAGTTAAAAAGAAGAAAAAAAACTTTTTATTGAAAGTGGTCTCTTGAATGCATCTTGTCAAAGGCAGTATGAACGAACATGTAGGCTCAAAAAAAGAAGTCTGTGGGTTGGGACTTATCGCTTGTTAAGCTATAGCTTAAAAAGTTTGACAAGTGCCAACTCTTTACAGCACAGTTGCAAAACATATTACAAGAATTTTTCTGTGAATAAAATAAACTACCGAACTACCCACTCAGTTATTATAAGCCTTGGTGTGAACAGTGTTTCACGCTGAATATCACAGCAAAAATACAGACAGTGTGAAACATCACCCACTTCAGCATACAGTACACATGCAAGGGAACTGGAAACAGAGACACTTACCTGAAAAAATATATAAATAATGCATCAATATAGAACATTAAACAAACATATAGTAGTCACTGCACTATAGAATTCAATTAACCCTTGTACTATCTTAGATGACCCCACCCTTACATTGACGTGTTCTCCCTACCATGACAAAGGTGGATAAAGGTGGAAAGATTTCATGTAATCCATGGACACCAGTGAGGTTCACAAATCATTGAAGAAAAAATGGTTCAGCGCACTGTCTAGTGGGTCTAGATGACCCAACTCCCAATGGTAAAGTGCCTAGGATAGCACAAGGGTTAAAATATACTTTGCAAATCTGACTAACAACTGTGCAGTAAAATTAAAAAAAAGATAACTAGTTTTGCAGGAAAAGAAAAGTATGGCTGTGCCGAGATCATAGTCCTCAAGAGAGCTGTGATCTCCCCATAAAGGTGCGCAATCAGTTTGCATATTAAATGAGTTCTGCTTATGGAGCTAGGAGTCGAGTTCCGGCCCGTCATCCCATCAGTATTCTTAAGAACGCACCGGGTACTGGAGATGTTTTAATTACAGCAAATTTCTAAACCCTATCTCAACCCTTGTCGCTAACAATGATGGCGTATAAATTATTCATCTGATAAGACAGGAATATCCTTGTGCCTTAATTATTGGCCCCAAATACAAAGTATTCCTTAATCTCTGTGGTGTAAACAAACCGCCACTGTTACAAATAAAAAAACAACAATGTCATCACAGATGTTGAACCCATAATAACCCCTATTTTTCTATTCCCCCTTAAAAAAAAAGCAGTGGAAATAGCTGTCTCAAACTCACAAAACATTCTTTCATTTATGACAAGTCTCCTCTTAAGTCGAGGACTATGAAGTCTTATCTGGGCCATGTCATATTATACATACCCTTTAATGACTAATTCAGTCTCTTGGCTTGTCTACTAAAATAGAACACACATGAGAGGAAAAAGGAAATCAATTGAAATGTTGCAAAGTCTGACAGGACTGTGCTTCAGGAAAAAAGGAACAGGAAAAAAAAAGAAAACATCAGACAGTGTCGCTTGCTTTTGTTTTCCAAAATGTGCAGTGTGGAGACAGAAGCTGTATGTATGTATGCAGGGTGCCGGTACGTTGGGGAGTTTTTTTTTTTTTTTTCAGCTTTCTTTGATCACTTCAGGCTTTGAAGTAACTCCACAGCTAAAAGAGAAAAAAAGCGAAGCAGAAGTCAACGAAAGTTCACATCTCAACTAAGACTCGCAAAAAAAAAAAAAAGACTCCATCTGCATAATTTATTCTTTAAACACTTAAAACGCAAAAAGATGTGAAGATCTCTTGGTACCCAGCAAACCCGGCCCTCCTTGACAGCACCAATTAAAGATAATCCCCTTGCATATTTGTTCTCGATTACAAATTGAGAGGCGACAACATGGAAGCCTCTGTCGCTCTGAGCTTAATTTAAGATAGACAGGTAAAGCACCAAAGAAAACAAAGAGAAAATGGAGAAATCTTTCAAATTTTATAATATGGAACAACATACATTTAGCACTACTAAAGGGGATGCAAAGGATACAGATATGTATGGATATGTATGGAAAAATCGATCAGTTGAAAACCAAAGACACGAACAAGATTATGTTGGTAAAACGGGAAGTAAATGATCAGTTTTTGGTCAACTTAGTCAGTTTCTCATCTTGTTGTGCTCTCTGCTGTCTTTGCCTTTTCATGTACAGGTAATGCTACGTTCACGATGTGTTAAACCTACGTTTAGTCTGTTCAAGAATGCACTAAACGTGGGTAAAATAATTGGACTGTATTGTATTGCCATGATGTTAGCGGAGTCTTTCATGTATCGATTCACGGACCATGAATCGAGATGAATCATATGAGACTGACAGATACACAGCCCTAATTTCCAACTTCAAGACAAGTTATTGTTACCCCATTAGCTTTAACTTGCTTCTTTTTCTGACAACAGCATTGTGAAAATGTCCTTTAATAAATGTCCGCCTGTCAAACACTAAAGGAGTCCTCACCGGAACTAATAAATGTTGACAAGGCAAAGAGATAACATCCAGTTTTCTTTTCCCTACATTGTATTTATGATTGAGGGAGTAATAATCTTTTATGGGCATTTATGTTTGTATACGTATTATCACATCGCTTTACAATGATCATAGAGTGACAGATTTCAAACACAAAACTCTTTTTGGACTGTATTATACCTATTTTTTCTAACTCTGTGGTTAGAATGAAATGGACTATGAATATTTTTTTTTGACAGCCACGAACAGTTTTATAGCTTTGTTTTTTAGCGGGCTAAGAAAATGGATGGATGATTTACTGAACGTATACTAAGATTAATATGGCATTACTGTAAAAATTAAATATTCATAAAAAATAAATCCTATAGACAAAATAGACTAAAATGATTATTTGTGACACAAATAGGGTAATCAGGGGCAATTCTGTCCTAAAGAAAATGTGGCAAAACGTAAAAAAAGGAAAATGTGTTTCCTAAGTTTCTCATTAAGGCATACCTTAAAATCGGTATGCTTCAACAAAAACACAGGACCATGTCCCTGTTAGAAATTTTAAATGTCCAATCATTGGGTCATGTATATCCGCCATGAGGCGACTGAGCTGGAATTGAACTCAGGCCGGGACCCGCTGCCGTGTTGCAATTTGTTTCTCTTTCACTACTCAGACACTCTCAATTAAACTTGAGGGGTCATGCTTGTTAAACTAAAACCGTGCTTTTTCTGAAATGTCACAGTGTCTTCCTGCTGCGTGGACTGTCTGTAAACAGCTCTGTTGTCGCAGCAAGCCCAAACCCCCTGGTGTGTATCCTTGTCTTTGTTTGTAAGAGCACATGAGAAGAAAATGTTGTCTCCTTTTTTTTTTTTTTTGTTAAATAATAAATAATAAATCTCTGAACTGATGTCTTTTTTTTGAATGCGTAGCATTGTTTTTAGGAAGTTTGTTTATTTGTTTGTTGTTTTTTAAATTTGTTTTTAAGTAAGTGATGGACTGGCAACCTGTCCCGCTCAGTGACAAATGAAACTGGATCTACCCCCCCAAACCTAAACCAGGATTAGAAAATGGAGGGATGTTTCAAGTGATTCTTTGTGCATGTCTCCGTCTCCGCAAGCATGTGTGAGACATCTCATTTGCTCGGCTGACAGGTTCAAGGATGTGTGCTGTAATTGTTGTCTGACTGTCTTCATGCTGTAATTGAAAATGTCTTGTCAGTAAAATTTCTGTCAAGATGTTTATACCAGCTTGCCATTTAATGTCACCACAGCTGATCCCTTTACCTGTGCAATTACCTGTGTCTGGCTCATGAAAGGTAAATGGTGTGAGGTAACTATCATAGTGTGATGAAGATAAAGGCGCACACAGTTGGATTTTTTACAAACTGAATGTAATTAAAATGTGAATGACTGAAGGTATTCACACGTTTTAAACCATTTTATTTTTAATTTAAAGACGCAAAGGAAAATCGTGTTTTTGGTATTTTTAACATGTTTCTGTAGTATTTTTCTCATGATGGAGGACATATGTAAAATAACATACAGTAAGATTAAACTGCATTATTAAAAAAAAATATTTTTATATTGAAATCGTGATGACGAGGAGCAGATGAAAATCCACGGCTAGAAAAAGCTTTGGAATGTGATGCAGCAATTGCAGTGGGCTGAGCAAAGTCTAACTGCTCAGCTACATTTCTTATGAATCCACTAGCAGACAAAAACATTCCATCAACATCTTCATTTTCCTTCTATGGCTGGATAGCTCCAATTTAGCTTGCCATTCTTTTTTGCTATGCTAATGTTAGCTTGGGGTTATGAGGGGCTGTAAGCTAGCGGTAGAATGGGAAAATAGCAGAGGCTAACTTCCATGCCAGCAGTCCCGCCACAATCCTGAGCCAAATTTCTAATTATGTCCTGCTGCTCTGCAAAAATTATGGCTTTTTTAATTTCGTCCAAAAACGGGATAACTATGTTCAAAAGACCACTGAAAATGATTTTACAATTGGTAAAAATATAGTTGGAGTGGGACTTTAAATAATTTATTAATTGTATAATTGTTACCATATGTTGTGCAACTGTCTGTTTTATTTTTCTGTCACATAAAAGTTATATCTTATGACCTCACACAATCATTAAAAAAAACAAAGGAAAAAAGTGCAAAGATTAGCATTTTATCTAAATAAAATACAGTATGATAAAATGCATTGATGCATTGTTTTCCTGCCTTGGTGTATATTGTGTCAAGCATGGCTTTTTCTGTGTATTCCTTACTGTTGGTGTAAGTAAAATGTGATCCGGTTTCTTTTTTTTATCTCAACTTTAACTTATTGGAGGCTCCGTGCTGTTAAAAAAGACCCCACAAAATTCCCAGCAATTAGAAATTTATAGCACTGATGGGAATCATACATAGCATGAAAATTCCAGGATCATTGGTGATTACAAAACTCACGCTTACCAAATCATAGGAGTTCAATAGAAAGATCATTTAGCTAGTTACATGCAAATAAAATGTTTTTCTGATGGAATCTTGAAATAAGAGGTAAGCGATAAATAGCAAGTTTCTTCATGTAACATACAAAAATGCTATTAATAGACTTTTTAACTGGTCTCTTTGAAATATTTATGAGCAAAATTTAGTTTTAGTGGTTAGTTTCTTTAATTTTTTTCCCACTGAAATTAGATAAATAAATTATTGGAAATTACATGGTTAGACCTTTTTTATGTTTTACCTTAAAAAAAAGATTAAAAAAAACTCTTATGTGGATTTGTATGTACTTTTCCTGGTCTATTTTGAATTTACAAAAAAGATTTCATTTCATGTTTTTTTTAATTTGGTAAAATCTTTTCGACTTTGATCCCTGCTTTTGTTCATCCATCATTTTTGTTTCTATGTATGTCAACTGAAACTTGTTAAGCAACTACAAAGATCTATTGAAGGCATTTTATGTTTAATCTTAATCTATTACTGATAATTCACTTGTGGTTCTATTACAGATTCACCTTTGTTTTCCACATTACGTATTCATTGGTACTTTTATCACCTCCACTGCCATGGATCATTTTAGCTGTCTTCACACCTAACATCTAACAGGGATGTTTTGCAGATTAGACTTTCACTTTTTTCTGTTTTGGTACAGCATCACATGAAAGTAAAAGCTATTTCGTGGAATAGAAGACATTAATAAAGCAAAGTTTTAAAGTGGCTCAAGCACTGATCCCAGCTGCAGCTTCGCACTTCTGCTGATTGCGATGCAGCTGCAGTTAGGCTTGGATGGCTTACAAAATGCATCAAATGACAAACAATAATCAACTGCTTGAGTACATCTTTTTGTGAATAGTGGCAGGAGTCCAACACAAATATTCAAAGCCTTTTTTAAAGAGGTAAATTAGCAGAACATTTCCAAAGGATTAAGATTCAAAAATGAGAATTTTTATATTTTGTTAATGGTACTGACTTTTGTGAAATAAACAAAGATAACAACTATAATGCTGGAACCAAAATTGTTAAACTGGGTTTAAAAAACAATCTTGGAAAAATAATATCAATGAAGGAGTTTTAATTAGAGTCATTCTTTTACGTTTTCTTCAATGACAAAACCACAACTTTATAAATGAAAATTCTCCTTTTGTTCAGCCATTATAGCAAGTTAACTGAAAGTGTTTTTCACAACTAAATACAATTAGTTTAGAAATTAATTTGAAAAAAAAAAAGATCATGGATTTGAATAAAACCGTGTATTTAAAATATGATTAAAAAAAATATAATAAAGGTAAAGTGCATTTCAAGTGTACTAAATACACTTGAAACATGAATAACTCAAGAATAAAAAAGACAAAAAATGACAAATTCAAACAAAATGTCAACTTGCAATCGAATCAAATGCTGTATTTTGGCTTTAATATGTATGTCTTTAATACCCAAACTGTATTGAACTCTATTCATTGTGCTTTTCTTAGTTTATGAGGACCTGCTGTCACATTATAGGTACACTGGGTGGGAGGTAATCTCGGAATACAACCTACAGTTTACATAGACACTGGATACATTAGTGTTTGCTGTCGAACATTCAACGTTTTGAGGCTTTTCTGTGAAGTACACAACTGACTACAGTGCTCTAAAGCCTATGATCCATGACAGATTCAACACAAAGAAAGATTTTAAGCTTCAAAAGAAAAATAAAATGTATTATTAACCAAAAAAATCAAAAAGCCCAAAAGTCAAAGATTGAAACCTTGACTCCCGTGTGGTTACTATCGAGTGTGAAAAAAATTTAAAATTGGAGCCATACAACACTTTTTTGTGAAATATGTAGAGTGTGCTACATGTATGCATTTAGACATGCATATATCAAATCACCACAAGCCTTTAAAAGCAGTGGGAAAGCTCTGTCAGCCCGTTAACAAACCTAAACAGGAAAATATCCAACATTATCTCCTCCTAATCTCCAGAGAAGCAGCAGAACAAATCAATGCTATCAGAGAGAAGAAAAAATATGAGTGGGAGTCAAAAACTGCAGAAGAAATAAATGTGTAAAAATAATTATTAATACTTTTGTGAATTTAGAGCAACAAGGCGTCTGTACTTCTGAAAACATAAAAAGTCTTCATCACCTTAATAAAGAAACATTTCTGCATCATAATTTGTGTTTGCTGCCATATGACTTTTAAACAGTTGTATAGATAGTGTATACAAGTCAGAAAAACGTGATTTTGCCTCTGTCACATGCACCCATATGGAGGTTGACCAGTCATGAAAATGAAAAGTTGTGCGTGCGGCATATATTATTATATATATCGTGATATATTTGTAATGCAAATGCAAGCTGCTCGCACTTCTGAAGTATAGATGCTGTTGTACCATGTCTTTACAACACACTATTTGCTAGTGAGGTGCACGCACTGGCTTCTTACTGACAGTGCGGAAATGCGCATGCACGGGGTGTGCACGTGATGCGTACGTGATCATGGGATGCCCATAGGCTGCCCACACAAACAATGCTCTGATTTCCTAAATTCTAACAGCCAGGCTACATGCAAGAAGCGTGCACTTTCCATTGGAACAGCACATGCTCCCCGCATAGTATACAGAATTTGGGGGGGTTAAAAAAATAAAAATAAAAACATTTATACGCCTGTGTCTCACCCACTCAGTGGCGGTTCTACACTGACTTACCCCCCGGGCAAGTAACCCCCCCCCCCCGCACACATACAAATTTTACGACAAATTTGACATGGTGGGGCCTAAATACACGTTTATATGAAAAAAAAAAGACACGTAATAAAAATGTCTAAAACAGTTGAAAAAGAATGACATTATTAACATGAGTTGAGTAGTCTAAAGGCACACGATGACCAGGTGTTGCACAATCGAGGCTGCGGCCCATGCGCCGTTCCACCTTGCTGCCTGCGCCCGCTAGCCCTCCCCTTTTTCTTCACAAACATTTGGGGCTCCTTCTCAAAGACAGGAGCCTGCAGCTCAGGGGGCGCCAATTCGGTTTCAGGCTGTTACAAAGTCGGCGATATAATAGATAATTGAAAAACCCATAGTGGCACAATTTTTTTGTCCTTCCAAGCACGGGGACGGCACCCCCTTTAAATTTGAGCGCTGGGCAATTGCCCGTGCCTAAAACCGCTACTGCACCTACTGCACCCTTACTTACCCTTGCATTGTCTAAGTTTTGCTTCGACCCGTTGCTTAGGTATGCACCTATAAAACATGTGCATGAACATCTTCGCTTTATGAGTTCAGTGAGCATTCTACAATCTTACTATTTTATGTGAGCCAGCTATGTGTCCAGTTAAGATTGACCCTTTTTTTTGTCTACGGACAGCCGATATCCACCGAAGGGGCAGTTGTGACTAAGACTTTCTTAAAATTGTGTCTTTACAGTTTGTCTTCAAATTTTTTGACCAATACTTTATATCATTAGTAAATGTGAAGAAAAATCAGAAAAGGATTCAAGATAGAATCAAGATAAGGTTAGAATCAATATAGTTTAAAAATTATTATCTGAAGTCATGGAACAAAAAAAAATCTTTTAGGTGTCAATTGTTAAACCATCAAAAGTTTTGAGAATTTGCAAAGATTTTTAATTGTCTAAACAATTCTGGTTATGCTGTAAATTTCTTCCTAATTTTCTTTGATGGTTTCTCTGTTTTTAGTTTCTTTGATGTAATCAATAATTTAAATAGGCCCATTTTTTTTTGTGTTGCACTTTGAGACAAACTTGGTTTTGAACAATTGCTTAATGCATAAACTGCATTGATCACATACAATATCTATGTGAACACAGAGAATTCACTCTATGTTCATACAACTTTAGACAACACAAGTGCAACACAAAATAAGCAAGAATTTTAGTTAGCTTTCATGATCAGGTTTCATTTTCCCTTCATAAACATTTTTCTTTTGTTTAAAATTTGATAAGCATGTTGAAATGAATGTTTCAGAGGTGGATGTCATATTGACATCGACAGATCCACAATTGACAAACTGAAAAAAAAAGAAAGTGCAAAGACTTACCAACACATGATCCATCAATTTCCTCATATCCCACACTGCAAACGCATCTTCCCAAAGGAACCAACCAGTCTCCATCAGCTCCACAAAACAGCTTGGGTGTATCTCTCTCCTCAGCATGGTCAATACACGCCCCTCTCACCTCTACCAACGAGGAAGAATCCATGCGAGGCACTGTGTCTGGAAATGATGCCAGGTTCCTCAGAGTGAATGGACATTTTTTATAATAAACCCTGACTGAAACCAAAGCAATGCAAGCACCAATGTCCTGGAATGCCAGATAAAAGCCCTTCTTCCTTATAGGTCCCACTTCACGCACTTCAGTGTTCAGCTTGAGGATGCGATCTCCCAGATCCATCTGAGTGAAGCTCTCATCAGCAGCTATGGTGTCAATCTTTTTGTACGGTGCTGGGTTAAACTTGACACCATGAGCTTCATCTGTTTCATGGTAAAAAAGGTTGAAAGTCTCCTTACAGGTGCCAGACACCCAAGGAATAGAGTTGCAGTCTCGCAATGTGAAGCGCAGTTCCACGTAGATCTTTTGGGCTGCTTGTCGGGAGATCCAGTTGGACCGAAGCCAGTTGTTCTGATTGGGTTCCATAACGCTGCACACCTGAAAAGTATGGATGGGTCTGTTGTGCTCGTCCATCTCTGTGATAGCATCCCACTGCAGGAGAAGAATTTGAAAGGACAGAAAAAAACATTACGAGAGTTAAATCTTTAATAATATTTTTACTAGAAAGATTCTATAACAGTGTATAGGCAGGAGGAATGTAATGACTCATTTCAACAAAAATTTGATTCGTATCATAATTTGTGGTTGACGATCAATTCCTAGTCGATATTGGTTTATTTTGAACAATTGTATCCAATTCCATCACCTAAAATGGATCCAGGACATCTTTAGCCAAAACTTCAACCAGTGAGTCTCAGGTAAATACCTGGTACTACTGAACAGTGCAGGTGAGGTTTTCCTCGTGTTTTTTTTTGCAAGATAATCAAGTGTAAATTAAATTTGTGTACAGATAAACAAGTAAACAAGAATTAATGGAAAATCCATTGTCACTTCAGTTTAATAAAGTTCTGTTGTTTTTCCACATCAAAATCACACAAACTGAACATTATTAGAACATTTAACCACACTGTGCGATCACATCTTTGCAAAATCCAAAGTGTTTCCACAAATTGGACTGTAATGATGGCTTTTTAATTTTTAATGTCATCACATGTGTGTTGTCTTCTGTGATGGCTCTTAGTAGTTTTTATGTGATAAATGCATGACCCTTCAATGCCTTAGTCCAAATAGTTTTTTTTTCCAAGATCAATATAAATAATTTATTTCCTTTTGAAAGACTTTATAATGATAAAGGGCGATTCGGTTAACAAGTTGTCGCAGACAGATCGATCTGGTTTGATCGTAGGAAAATAAATTGATGTGTTAATTAAGGTGATTGTTACACCCCTAATGGACAGTGTTTAGAATTGATTTACCTTATTAATGGCTCTGAAAAGCAGTTTTTTATTAATTCAAATGTTGCACTGTTTTTGTAGAAGGATGACTGACTTCAGCTGTTTGGTCAGTTTCACAATCAGCCCTCTGCTGATGCGATCAGGAAACATGTAACCAGGGAGTTGATGTGAATGAAGTTAATAGGGGTTTTTCACCCCTAGGACCTGGATTGCTCTTTTGTTTTATTAGAGTGGGAACTGGCTACAGGAATGACCCCAAACCCACCAAACATTGACCTCTAGCAGTTAAATTGCCTGCCAGGGAAAAGGAGCTCTCAAATCACATTGGTAGCAGAGCGCCATTGGATCTGCCACAAGAGGCAGAGTTTGCTTTAATGTGATAATGCATTTTATTTGAACAGATGCTAGCATGAGTATGCTTCAGGAATATGTTATGTGTGACTGGGCTAAAATTACAATAACCACAAATGATAACCTTTCGTTTTTTTACAGAAACCACAGAGCACCAAGTGTAGAAGTGGGTTATTTGACTTTAGTATGGTCAAAGTCAGTAAAAACAACATACAGAACATAATTAAAAATACCTAGGTTTCAGGCATGAAACCCACAAGTCAACGACTGCAAGGCAGTAGATGAACCAACCTTCTTTTCTCTCCATGACTGTAGACGAGTGCCAGACTGTTTAGAGCTGAATATGAAGCGTCAACCTTTTAATTACCAACTAAAACACTTATGTCAGTGTCATTCCATAATTAAATGTAAACTGACTGGATCACACATACAAATAGTCTCCGTTTCAATGATAATTTCTGTGCAGAAGAGATCCCTTTAGCTCATTAAAGGCAGGGTAAAAAAGGTCCTTTATGACAGTTGTGGTGTACCTGCAAGCTTATTTTCCAACTCTACTTGCCTGATAGCTTGCATATTTAATAGACTGTTTTTTCACTTGGCTAATATTACCTCTTGATGAGAGCGGGAATTGAAGCCTAATGTTTGCTTTCACCTGCTCATTATCCTTTTTAATAACATGTTCTAATTCAATCAACCACAGTCTGGAGGCTTGAATATGCTCTTCCCTCAAGGAGTAATTATAGAATTATTGCCAGTTTGATTTTCATTAGATGTCATGTTGTCTATCACAGAAAAAGAATAAATTATGAGGAAACCATTTCAAGGTTTAAACTAGCAAAAACCAACAAACACATTGGAAAATAGATTAAAAGGCCTGACAAATAGGATAATTTTGCTTTGAATATAAGTCACATAAGTCATTGAAGCCAATAAATGCCATCCATCCATCCATCCATCCATTCATCCATCCATCCATCCATCCATCCATCCATCCATCCATCCATCCATCCATCCATCCATCCTAACCCGTTTTATCCCTGACGGGGTCACGGGGCTGCCGGAGCCTAACCCAGCTGGGGTACAACCTAGCCAGGTCGCCAGTCTGTCACAGGGCCACAATCACACAACTACACACACTCTCATTCACACCTAGGAACAATTTAGTCATCAACTCACATGTTTATGGAAAAAAAAAAAGAATTTTATGAGCATATTGTATTCACATTGAATACAATGTTTAATTCAAATTCATGTCCGCTGCTTCTCTTTCAATGCGCATCAAATTTATTTTTCGACGCTTGTCCAAAATAACATTCATAAACTAGATACTCTCGCTGCATCAGGAGAAGTTACTGTCTAAAGTTTTTGGCCACATATTAGATGGGATTTTTGTCTGGTAATATCATCCATAATTTGCAAGGCAAGAGAGACATGGATGATGTTGAAAGATTGTTTTTGATTATTTTGAAGAGCTCTACTAAAGCATTGGTAAAATGATCATAAAATCATTCAGAGAATTTCCAAGTGCAGTGTGGTTCACCATCCACTGCAGGTGCTGCGTCTGAATGATGGCCGCTTTCTGTGACCCAGTTTGACAACTTGCTGTCCCACATTATTCCAACAATAAAAACAAGAATAGAATGAAAGAACTTTTTTTGTTATGGGAATAAAAAAAATATTAAAGTTCAAGAGGAGGTTGATGAGATTCTCATCTGTGTTGGTTTTTGACTCCACCAGCTGCCTCTTCTTCTGCGCTGCTGTCAGTGGAAAATACTGATGCACCAACAGCTACAGTGCCCTCTAGCGGGTGTTTTTGGAAAAATAATGAACATGTGTGCCTATTTATTTTTTTGCACCTATAACATGACATAAGTTACTCGGCAAAAATATGCAAAAAATGGCAACTTTTCCTCAAAAAAATATAGTGATAGAAGAAGTCCCACGGAGGGTCAATTAACGGCAACCTTAAGAAAAATAAATAAATGAAAATATAAAAAAATAGAAACGAACATAATTATCAATAATTTTGAGCGATGTCTCCAAACTGTAATTTATCTTAATTAGAGGAATTTGAAATTTTAATACCACTTTTTTTGTTGTTGTAAATTTTGCATAATCTGGTTAACTTAGCCATTGGCAGAGCAGCGTGTTTTAACAATCAGGGAGACTGAAAATATCAAACTGCTGAATCTTTTAGTTTATCCTTACAGAGCTTCGTAAACAACTTAGACAGAACAACAACTTTATGAAGACTGATGACAAAAATTGGGATTTTAAAGGTTCAAAAACGGATGCTTACTTTTTCAGACTAAAAATAAAAAAAATGTAAAAAGCCTGCAGTCATAAATCGCTAGGAAAATGTCATCACATTTTGAAAGGCGTCTCTCATGCACACCCTTTTTTCAATCCAACAGCGATAAGATTTATGAGCAGGAATGTTTAATAGTTTTAAATGTTGCAAACAGTGGTGTTAATTAAGGACAAAAGCGCTCATGTAACAATTCAATGTAGGCACACGTAAATTATCCAGAGTTGAGCAAAAATCTCTCTGTTGCTAGATAAAGTTTCCTTTTTTATAAGCAACATTTGTGCTGAGTATTTCAAAAGAGACGTTGCTGCTTGTCAATTCAAATGGCTAAACAACATTCTGTTGACTTTCTGCAACTTTAACTTATCAAAATTACTTGCTTTAAATTCTATAGTCCTAAATTGTAAAAATAAAGTGTATGCTTGTCTTATACAAAAGATGCTTCAATGTATTCTGCAGTATGGGACAGGACTTCCTTTCACTACTTAGATTGCCGTTACTTTATGGTGGATGACACAAAAAAAAAATGTTCATGTGCTGTAACCCTTGTGCTATCCTAGGCACTTTAACATTGGGAGTGGGGTCATCTAGACCCCACAAGACAGTGCGCTAAACCTATTTTCTTCAATGATTTGTGATCTTCACTGGTGTCCATGGATTACAAGAAATTCTCTTCACCTTTATCTATCTGTGTCATGCTAGGCAATAGGGAATTCATGAGATTTCCATTCCTTTGACATGTTACACCAAGCCTCCTTTAACTGCAGGTGGCAAACATGCGCAAGTATTAGGTAAAGACTTGCACATTCAACGCGCATTCAAGAATGCATGTTTGGTGCGTTTAAGAACTCATGCCACATGCCCAGTGTTAACGTATCATCACTCACATTTTTTAAAGCAAAGTTCCAATTCTCAACACACCCCTGTCTAATGGGGAACCAGAATACCCTTGATGAACATCAACAAAAGTGATTTAATCACTTAATTATGTAACCTGAGTGCGTATTTGAAGAAGAAATAATGCAACCCCTAGAGCTCTAAGACCTTTTTTTTTAACAACTTTAAAAAATATAGCGAGAGCATTACTGGAAAAAAAGGTACATTATTACAGTTGACTATTATACCTTGGCTTAGTAAGATAATATTTGACATTACTGTTTGATAATAAACATAATAGACGATTTGATGAAAGGTTATTATAGAATTTAATTGTGAAATAAGTTGTTTTTATTTTTATCATTGTTTAATTATATTTTTAATTGTTAACTCAAACTGACCTTTTTCAGAAACAGTTGTTTTTTCATCTGTTTCTTACCCCAACAAGAATGAGGGGTTTTTACGACATACTGTCCTTAACAGATAAGGAAAGATTGCTGTTTGAACTGAAAACATTCCCAAATGGTTCATTATACGACAACCCTAATGAAAATTTTTAACTTTGTTTCTCTGCTTGGAAATGTAACCTCCTCTTGGATTCTTAATAACAGGTAGAAGAGCAGTCCTTTGAGAGAGAGAAAGAAGGGTTCTAGGAGTCCTCCATCACAATTTTGTCTCTTCTCCCTTATATACAACAAACTTACTTGTTGTTGAGGTTTGCGGTTTCTTATTGTGTTTTTCTTTAATGTCTAGATGCATTCATCTGCCATAAAGAGTTTTGCTAATGAATTTAACAGAGACTGTTCCTAAAACAAAAGGAGCAAATGTTACAACAAAGAGAAGATTAAAAAAAATCAGATTCTAAAAGAAACATTATTTGCTAAAATTAACAAAATAATATTATCCATCCATTCAACCATATCTTCTTTATAGCAGGTATATTCAAAATCAAAAGGGGAGCAGAAGTTTATCATATTATTTCTACTGTGAAGCTTTTTGGGTGGAGTGCTAGTTTAAAGCTTGATAAAATAATTCATTTTGGAATATTAGTTAGTCAATGAAGGATTCTACTTGAAGTAAAAATCCTTATGTACATATATATATATGTATATATGTATATATATATATATATATATATATATATATATATATATATATAT
>CM074501.1:25052237-25149308 GCA_037389245.1 Oryzias sinensis | reverse complement strand
AGGCAAGCTTGTGGTGTAGCAGGGCTTTGATCTAAGGATGCTCCATATTGTTGTCAGCAGCTGTATATTTTATGTACCAGGGTACATTCTGTTTTGACACTTTCCAACGTTCTGATTTCCAGTCATGCTGCTCTGTACCGAATGGCTCCCACACTAAAATGGGAATATGTCTTCTGGGCAAAGCTGACTGATAAAAAAATACTCAATATGGTGAACAACATGTAATCCTTTTTTCTCTATTGTACCAGCACTCTAGAGCGGAATGTACAATTTATATGTACATATATATGAAAAATAGACCTGTACTGTGTTTGATTTATTTTTCAATCATCTAAACATGTAAATGTGGAAGAATGGCAGGTGGAGAGAAAAAAAAGAATCCCTGCATCCTGACTATACACAAATTATTTTGATACTGCATCCTAACAACATGACTTTAACCATAACTGGGGTTGATAGAAAATTGTTGAATGGGTTCATATTTAGAAATTGTGGCCATAAAGGAGACAAATGTGACAGGAATTCATGTGGGACACTGACTAACCTAAAGGATGCTTCCTTAGAGACTTTCCCTTATTATCTGTCTCCAAATGACAGTATTTCCCTTGTGGGAAGAGGAGTCTGACCGAATAAAACAAGGCAGTGGATTTGGAACATGCCATCCCGGCTGCTTCTGACTGGGTAATATGAGTTTAATTCATCTCGCTGATGCTGCAGCAGCCAAGCATTTTGAGAAGACACACTTTGAAGAGACTGAATGCAGACAGTAGTGCCCTTCTTACCCCATTTATAGGATATGTCTTCCATCCCAGCTCTCCAAGCACAGATGTTGTATCCAGCAGCACAACTGAAAAAAGAAAAAAAAAAGCAGGAGGAAGACATTAGGATCTATCCAAGAACAGAAATTACTTTTTGCACAAAAAAATGAAATACATGGCTCCAACATGCTCATAAAAAACATAAAAAAAAAGAATATCTTATATGACTACAGCTGTCTATTGGGTGTATTTTCAGTTTTTTTTTTTTTTTTTTTTTTAACAGAAATGTGGGATTTGGAAAATAAAACCAGACTTCAAGGATCCATTCTCAGTGGTATGGATTTTGCTGAGCCACCTATTTTTTAACAAATAAAGCCAAAATATTTGACAGAAGAGTAGAGAAGATGTTTTGTACAAGTATGACAAAAAAATAAAGACCCACTCCAAAAAAATATGTTTTTCTCATAATGGAGGATAAAAATAAGGAATATTAAGTTTAAAATTGTATTTCTGAGTATTTCTTTCTTTATTCAAACAATGTGAATTGGGAAAAGACGAAAAAAAAAGCCATTAGAAAAAGATTATAGGAGCTACACTCAACTACAAGTTCACTGCTCTGCTCTATTCCGATGCATCCACTAGTAGATGACTATTTTCATGTATATCTTCTGGATCAATACTGTACATCTGGATAGCTTCAATATTGCTCGCCATTTTAGTTACACCAGTAATGTTAGGTTGGTGTTGTGAGGGACTGTAAGCTAGTGGGAGAGAGTGTAAACAGAAGGATGATGGGAGAGGTGAGAGGGCTCACTCCATGCCAACAGCACCACCTAAAACTCAACAAAACAAATTTCTAATGAACTTAGAAACTATAGCCGCGGTTACATGGGCAGAATATCTTGATCGGATCAATGGACGGGTTAAAATTCACCCGTGCACATGGGATCAGAAAACATTTTTCCGATTAGAACAAGCGTTCCCATGGCTCACACCTTTGGTCGGAGTAAATCGTTTGGGCATGCGCAGTAGTGGTAAAAAAACCCGGAAGAAGAGATGCGCCTCGTTGTAAACAGACCGCTGCCACAGACTTTTGTGCAGCAGCTCCGTAACACGAGGCGATCTTCCAAACGTGCTTTTATTAATGTTATGAATAGTATGAAGCGCTTGCTCGCTCATCGTTTATTTAATCCGTGTGGTCATTGCTTTTTATGTTGAAGAACGGAGCTGGAAGAGTTAGGAGGACAGGCTATAAACACGCGCTAACAACATTAGCCTTGCTTGTGGACACAAAATCCAGGACCGTGCGAGAGACGCAGCAATCTACATCTGCTGTCGGGGCTCTCGATCTTGGGCACGGCGCTCACACGTAACTAAGCATCCCTCCCTCCCTTCACACACAAAGTTATCTGGCTCCTCTGCTCACTTGGTCCACTGGCACCCGAGCCCCGGTGCCAGTGGAACAAAGCGCTGCTGCCCCGCATACCCCTCTTGAAGGAGGGAGAGGCAGAGAGCCAGCGGGGCGAGAGCGGAGCTTTTCACGCGGCGTCTGCAGAGCATTCAGTCGGTCCCGTATGCGCTTCAAAGCTTTCTCACAGCCAAACACCGTCTATGCATGACGTAACCCAGAGCAGTAGTGACACAGGATTGGAATGACCGTTTACATGCTCCACGATCGGATAAACGATCGGTATAACCCACCTATCTCGATCGGAAAGAAATTCTGATCCGAATGAGTCTGATCGGGGCAGAGTATTCCGAACGGCGCGTTTACATGACGCATTTTCTTTCCGATCAGGCGTTCTTTCCGATTACTTTTGCCCATGGAAACGCGGCTTATGTCCTGAGTAGGGCTGCACGATATGAGGAAAACTTGCGATATGCGATATGAGGGATTAATATTGCAATAACGATATAATTTGCGGTATATCAACAAATAGCGAAACAACCAAAAACATCATTCCCATTTTATTGCAACAGTTTAAGAATTGTACACCAAATGACCCTTGTTGACATAGGACGGGAGCATCTTAGATAAAAGGGCTCCATCTGATTGGTCAACAACGTTAAAGGGTCTATCCGATTGGTCAAATGCATAAAGGGATTTATTTGATTCGTTAAATAATTTATTCTGCCATAAGATTGTTTAAGCACATTTAAGGTAACCCTTTTATTGCACTTTTTGCTGTGTTTTGCGATATGCATATTGCACAGCTGGATCTTGCGATAACGATAAATTTGCGGTATATTGTGCAGGCCTAGTCCTGAGAAACGTTTTTAGCTAAAAATGGCAAAATTATAATTAAAAGACCAGTGGGAACATATAGATCAAAAGATTATCAGAGTGGGTCCTTAGATAAAGCAAACACGGTTTCTTAGATTAGAGTTGATAAGGCTTCAGGATAGCCAACAAACTGACAAAAGAAGACGTTTTGACACTGATATTTGATAATATCAGGGAAAAGGATAGTGGAAGAGGAAGATGGGAGAAGGTGGTATTCATAAATCTAGATACCTCATCATATTTTAACAATATTTTATTTAAGTTAACTTGTCAAATAAACCAAACACACAGAATGGTATAAAGGTTGTAAGACTAAAGAAGAAAAATAATTAAAACGAGCAGAGAAATAAAAAGCAAGGCCTGTTTACTTTTGTTTCACACATCTTCTTTTTCTCTTCTGAAAATGAACATCAGTGTTGAGAATGACCTTTTTCTAGAGCCATAAGTTAAGCCTTAAATGCTACACTTTGAATCTCACATGGTCAATACTCCGTGATCTCCGACAAATCAAAGTGTATTTTCCACTTGCCTAATGACTGAATTGTATGTGTCAGTCAGTCATAAATGTCCACTTACTGCACACTAAGTGGTCCTTGGGGCGCTCATTATGCTGCCACAAATCTCTATCAGTGCCGGTATTTCCTGAATAAATCTCCATTAACATCATTACTGTGGGATGGCTAGTTATTACACAATGTGCATCGAAGGAGACACTTTCAATGCTGTGATAAGCTGATCATTATAATGCTAAGGGCACAAAATCTGATATAAATATGTCTGTGTCTGCCTTCGTCAAAATGAAGGAAATTATCTTCCTTTGCAGAAAACTGGTAATTACTGCAGGACAGGACAAGTTAAAAAACTAAAGAAACTGCTACTTTATAAAAGTTAAATTATTTAACACTTTTTATGCCAGGTTGGGAACTTGAAAACCCCCCAAAACAAACTATATTTGGGTGTTTTTGTCACAGTCAGAAAAAATATCAACACAATCAAGAGGAAGAAAAACTAGTGGTGAAGAGAAAATAAAACCTATTCCTCAATAAAAAAATAAAAGAATCAAGGTAAATACAGGTTTCTCAATGACAGGCTTTACAGAGCCTTAGAGGCACTCTTATTTTATTTTATTTTATTAATCGGGGCGGCATTTTATTTTTCTTTAGGAGAGCCAAAATAGGCTAAGGGTACCCATGCATACATCATGCTGACTCAAAAAAAACTAAATGAATCAGGAAAAGTGAAAGCAAAAAGTTTAACTTTTTTTCTTCTTAAAGTTTTAACAAACAAAACCCTAAATGGTAAAACCATTAAGTTGTTAAATAACATTAACAACCCTTAATGTGTCAGAAATTGTTTTCCTAACTAGTTTTCGCTGTTGTGAATTTTAGTGACGTTAGAATAAATGAACAAATAAAGTTCTTTATTTCAAAAGTTTTGAAATAAAGAAAATTTGACAACGTTGACATGTTGCACATGCACCAGTTATGTGTTGTGAAGTGAATATACAGCCATGTTAGAATAATTCAGTGTTAACTTTGTTTTTTTTTCCAGACGATATTTCCCTGACAAATACAAAATTACGATTTAATAAAAACTAGCACTTGTTGATATAAACATCAATAAAATATTTTGAATTTTCTTCAATAATTAAAAATTAGAACAAATATAATTGAAAGGCGGGAGGAAATTCAAAGAGGTACAATCAGAATGTTTATTTATTTAGAGATTAACATTGCATATTTTGAACATTTAAAACTTTAATACAAATATGTCAGATTTTAGCCACATGCTAATTTCCATCTGCAGTCCAATGAACACAGAGTCTCTGCAAACATGTGTTAATTGTCTACTATGGAAGTAAAAATTTAAAAAAAAATCTACTTAGGGAGAAAAAGAAGAGTCACATGTGATGTCTCTCAAAACAAGACTTTTTATACACCATGTGGAGTAAACATTTCTGGTAAAAACACAACTGAAATCCACCTATTTTAATTATATGTCTCCAAATGCATAAAGAATTATTTCTTTGTTTTGATTCGACCATTTTTGTTTATTTATTTTAAGTGACTGCATATATATATATACCACCGTCCAAAAACACGCTTCATAGGTTAATTGATCTCTCCAAATTTTCCAGAGGTGTGAATGTGAGTGCATGGGTGTGTGTTATGTGTAACCCTGCCACAGGCTGGCAACCTGTCCAGGGTGTTCCCTGCCTTTGCCCATAAGTGATATATAGATATAGATATATAGATATATATATACATGGAAGTTGTCAAAAATAATTCTAATTATGGTTGGTTTGATGGTAACCATGAACTAATTGTTTAACTTACCAACAATTTACTTGAGGTTTTTCAGGAAATTAAAAGTTTTTTTTTTTTTTATTTCTTTATTTTATATTTTATTTATAAATTTTATTTTACCATTTTTTTCTTTTGAACGGCTGTTTAAGGGCCTAGGCTTATGTTTAATTTTTAAAAAGAAAAGAAAGATAAAGTAAAGTTAGCAAAATATGATACATATTTCAAATAAGTATATTCTTTGTGAGGCTGTTATTTATTTTTACCCAACAGATGAATTTTTTATACATTTTTTAAAAATACATCATCTTTATAACCTTAATGTAAACTTAATAAAAATCCTTAACCTTTACCCTATACTTTTATCAAGTGAAACTCTACTGTAGTTTATTCTAATTTAATATAATGTTATTAGTCGACTCAAACTGTACTAAAGCTAATAGTCAACATGACTAAAATATGGATAAACTAAACAACTATTAGGTCAAGAGATTATGACTAAAACTAAATTAAATGTTAAAAACAGAAATAACACTGGAACACTGTAGAGGCCATGTCAAGTGAAGAACACATGAGTTTACGTGGTTAAGGCTACTGAGTTTGCTTAGTTTTTGTCTTTAAACGGACAAACTAAAAGCATGGGGTATATTAAATCATAACAACTGGCTGATGTTTATATTGTAGTGATTTCACCAAAACATGGCCCTTTAGAGCAGCTCTGAAAGCATCCACAGACTCACACTGTGTTATAGCAGTGTGAGATTAGCTGTAGAAAATGGACATTGATCTTTATGAAATTGCAGCAGATTATTCTATTGATTGACCGTCCTGTCCAGCACAGCGAGGAAAGACTTCATGCTGATCCTTTCATCTCGCAGCCCTATCCTCTATATACCACTAGTTTAATGTTTCCGTTATTGACTTTGTTTGGATTGGTTCCAGCATCTTTCTATATCTTCTTCGGCCCGCTCTGTGTCATGTCCACATCAGTGTCTGGCTGTAATAGCTGGCAAAGCCAATGGTGCTTATGGACACTGTTGAGCTCACGCGGGCATGGAAGCAGTGTGGCTTCTGGAGAACAGCCAAATTACTGGTAGTTACTGCAATGAAGATGAACACGTCACTTTACCCCATATGAAGATCAACCAATGTACATGTTCGGATCAAAATCAACATTTATCATAATGTAATCAGGATTAATAACATTTTAAGTGGTTTGATTTAGCATAGTGTACTCCACTTATTGTACTTCTGACATTTCTTTTTTTTTTTTTTTCATCTTCTTGACCGTTTATTCCCTTTTGGGGTCACGGGGTTGCCGGAGCCTATCCCGGCCACTTGGGCGTAGGCAAGGGATGCCCTGGACTGGTCGCCAGTCTGTCGCAGGGTAGAATATCTTCAACCACACATCCATTCACTCTCACACTCACACCTATGGACAATTTAGAGTTGCCAATTAACCTATGAAGCATGTTTTTGGACAGTGGGAGTAGGCCGGAGATCCCGGAGAAAACCCATGCATGCACGGGGAGAACATGCAAACTCCACACAGAAAGGTCCCCCGTTGATGTAGTTTATCATGTCCCCCAGCCGGGACTTGAATCGGGGGCCTTCTTGCTGTGAGGCAAGAGCGCTAACCACTGCGCCACCGTGCAGCCCTCTGACATTTCTATTAAAAATAAATAAAAATCTGAATCTTCAATGTTGACTGGGGGATGATTTCAAACCAGAACAGGAAAAATCAATTCATTTAAGCCAATAATTTTGTTTGGATGTTCTGCATGCGGTGTACTAATAGTGGCAGGATAGCTGTTCTTAGTGCCACACACAAGCAGGGTTCAGTGTGAGTTTACAGTGACCTTTCATAAACTCTTCATTGAAATGTCTGTTTGGTTAAAGTCAATAATCCAAAGGATTTTTTTTCTTTCCAAATTATCTATTATTCTAAAATGACTAATTAATCTATAATTGAACTTTTATTAAATATCTAGTCTTTGCTTCAGGTGACGTTCAGTTAAAATCTGTAGCAAAAAAACTTAAACTCCAGCACTGGAAAACAACAATGATTGAAATGCAAGTTCTCTAAGAGAACTAAATTAGATTTACCTTTTTTTGAGAGAGAAGGTCAAACTGTGCTTAATTCTGTGCATATTCAGGTGAGTAAAGGGAACAGCATGGCTACCGGTTTCCTAAAATTGCCTGCATGTAAATATCCATCCATCCAACCTGTCTCTGTTCATCGCTCCATAGAGCTATCTTTTGCTGAAGCACCCACAAAATTTGCCTGGAGCTGAGGGTCCCTTGGGAATTGCACTGGCTAGATATAAATAGAACATGAGCTGGCCAACTCATAAATATATGGAGCTCCAGCAGAATGATGACATTCTACTCTGGCCTACAGCCCTCGCAGGCCTCGCATGCACCCCAAAATAGCTATCTAGTCCTAACAACATCCAGATGCAGCCTCTTTAAAGCTTGAAGTATTGCTTTGGGTTAATACAATGTCGGCCAGTAAAAAAAAATTACAAAAAGAACTGATGCTGGTTCATCGCAAGACAGTTCTACTTCTTCCACAAAGCCGAAGTGCCCCGCTACCCAAAGCAAGTAGGTGCTGTCCTGAAAGCCATTAATCTGAAACCTAAAAGCATGAGTGTTTTTTTAGTAATATTTGAGCTGTTTCTTTGCCAACCTGTTTTCTAGGAAATCAAATTTCCTGAATGTGTAGCCATTCTTTGTTTTGAGACTCTTCATGCCTTGAATGCAAGTGTTCTTCTTTTAGCTGGCCACTTTTTTCTTGCTGACACTGCTGCTTACATGCTTTTTCTATAACCAACATTTCTCTTAACGCAGCTGGATGACTTAGTTGGCTCCATGCATCCAGCATGGGTCTTTAGGCAAGACCCTTTGAGCAACTGCTTACATAGACCTAGTCTATGTAGCCATGCATGGTTACAAAGACTGAGTCTCCCTGTGCCGGTCCCCAGCCCGGGTAAATTACAAGGTTGTGTCAGGAAGGGCATCCGGCATAAAAATCACTGCCAAATCATATGTGCAAATAAGTAGAAGGGTAATTGGAAGTTAATTTGCTGTGGCAACCCCTGACGGGATATGACCGTCAATATTAAACACCTTTAGGAAGCTGGTGGCATATGATTTTCTATTTTTTTCAATTACAGTGTTTATCCTGAACAGTGACTTATTAAAAAAAAACAGTCCGTGGCCTTAAATCTTGCAAATGTTTTAATGACTTGGTTTTGGACATAGATTCAGGCAAGTACTCTTTCAGAGCACATGTCATTTGTCTTTCCTTCGCATTATTGACAGTTTTCACTGTCACACCTTCTGGACTGTATGTTAATGGATAGTGTTTTCGAAAATGCACCACTCATTTATGTAAAAATACTCCTGCTGATTGTTGTCAAAGTCCACATTTTTGAGAAGTGATATTCACAGACAATTTGACACTCCTTGCTGTGTCAAAATCTCAAGGAGCCACTAACCTGTTTTTAGAGTTTTTTAGTCTGACCCGACTGAGAATATGAACTCTCCCAGTGTCAGAGCAGACACTCTTGGTAAGGTGTACCTAACTTTCCCACAGAAAATTCAGTACTTGACCACTGCAGTTAATGAGCTAAAACAGACCAAGAAGGCATTCTGCTGCCATGAAGGCAGATTCTTTAAGGAAACATCATTGGGCCAGAACAATGAAAAAAAATCTGAAAAAAAAACAAAAACAAAAAACAGCAACTGCTCCCACTGGAAATAAATGATAAAAATACCTTAAGTTGGTTAGGTATTTACTACATTTTAAATCAGGAGATAAATAATTTAATTTGTCAACAATACAAAAATCTTTCCAAATTCGATGCTCCTCTCTGTATTGCACTTTTTTCAGTTCAACTTGGATGTTTTTACAGTGCAATGTGTGCTGCATCCTGATTATTGTAGAACATTGTCAATTAATTTTCTCTTAAAGTGATGAGTTCATTTACAATTTACTTAAATCTTTGATTACAAGCAGATCTTTGAAAATATTGCAAAAAGATGTGATTTTATGGTGAGATTGTTGATAAAATGCATTCAAGCTAACTATCTGGTCTTCTGCTTGTAGGGTCCTTCTGAAACCAGGTGTTATGTGTTTACAGATCTACCCTACAAATCCTTTAATGAAACTTTGGAGCACGTTGCCTTTTATCAGATAAAATCAATCTGGCCATTTTTGAAATCTGGCATTAACAAAGATATTACAGCCCAGGTGTGTGTGTGTGTGTGCGCGAGCACACTCATGCACGGGTGTGCGTAAGCGATAAGCAAACAGCAAGTTTTGTTAAAAGACAAACGGTGCCATTTGATGAACAGAGATTCCAGGAAAATCTGATTCGGGTGGGAGTGTTTTAGTGGGGATTGCATTATTGTAATTTAGCTGTAAATGTGCGACTTGGCTCTCGCAGATGAGAGACAGATATGCTGTGAAATGGAAAACTACCTGCAACAGAAAGCAACCTGACAGGCATGACAGGATTTAGAAGCTTTCTCCACACCAAAATCAAACATTTAACAACAAAAATGTTAAGAGATCTCTGATTAGATCTTTACTTGACCACAGTAGCGTATTTAGATACGTTATTTATTAAGTTACATTATAAGTCCTGAGTCAATCCTAAAGTTGCAACATGAGTCCTATTCACATTACAAATTTTAAACAAACAAGTAAAGTAAAGGGTTTTTGGCAACTCTTTTACATAAAAACAAACAATACACCCAAAACAAGTTAGATATTGTTAAATTGCTTTTTTTTTTAGACTATTCATTCAAAAAAACATGGTAAATTAATAATAATAAAAAATTTTTTAGGTAAATTAGTGGCTTGGTATAATACTTCTACCATTTTATTTATCGCAAGAGGCCGGTTTAGTACCCTTTTCAAATTAAGCCATATTTAAGACGATGCATTTGTAGGACCGCCAATAAAACTTGTTAAATCATCTCTGCCAAAACAGCCACTCCTGCTGACTTGTTTGACATTTAGTGAATTGAGTGATTGAAGTTTGTTCGACTGCCAATATGGTTTTTGAACAAGCTTAGGTAGAGCGTGGAACAGGGGTGAGAACCAAAGGCTGCATTTCTGCAATCAGCATGCTATCTTTGATTGGCTGGATTCATCCGGACGCAGATAATCAGCAGTGGGCAGAGAGAAGAATCCGGAAAGCATGTAGGTACAGGAGACACCAGCTATTTTGCCAAGAATTGCCGAATGGTGGTGTGGAAGAACCTACCCAGCCTCAAAAGGCCTGTTTTTCCTCCCACTGCTGTGGGATTCCATCCCTCAACCAGCTTTCATCATTGATCACTTCAGACACAAAAAATATTTTTAAAAGTTACATTTAAGAAGATATACATTTCAACTCTACTAGACAAAGAGCTGTTGGCCATATTGCCCTGCAAACATTGACTGGAAACCTGTAGAACACAATAAACGGTACTAATGTGGTCACAATATTAGAAAATGTCCTCCAGTAAAGCTTACTTTTCCTGTCTGGAGATTAGAACTCGTCCTTCCATTAGGAGATGGTACTAGGATTCACTGAAAATGATGCCATTTCATAGAACCAACCTTTCCCTATCCAGATCCCAAGTGTTATGTCTATTCTGTGAGAACACACTGACTTGCTCTCAGCTCCCCAATTAATTGGTATTTAGTCCCACTCCAATCATCTTTTGATCTATTTTCAAAGTGTTTCCAGTGGTCTTTAAATTATGATTATGCCATTTTTAGCCAAAATCTGAGTCATTTTCTAGAACAAAGTTTCTGCAGAGCGGTAGTAGTTCATTAGAAATTCACATTTGTGTTTGGCACACTGAGTTGTGGACAGAAGTCTTGGCGTGCAGCCACTCTATTTTCCATCATCCATCTGTTTACACTCTCTCCCCGCAAGCTTAGAGCTCCTCACTATACCAAACCAACATTAGCGGTGCAAAAAAAAGGCAATCAAAATTGGAGCTATCCAGCTGTACAGTTTTGAGACAGATACCAGCTCAGAAGGAGAAAATAAAGACGTGCATGGATCTAGTTGTTTGCAAGAGGACGCATCAGAATTGAGCAGAGCGGGAACTTAGGTCTCACGCATTGTAGCACTCCCATAGCATTTCACTGTTACAAGCTTTTTTCCAACAGCATTTTCCATCTGCTCTGATTTTGATAAAGAAACATTCAGAAATACATTTTGAGCTTAATTTTTCTTTGCATATGTCCTCCATCATTAGAAAAATTCCACAAGAACATGTTTAAGAGTAATTAAAACACAATTTTCATTGGAGTGGCTCTAACACAGCAAATAATTAAACTAAGCTCCAAAAGAAACATTCTGAAAAATGTGAAGTTTTGTACAGGAAAACGGTTGAAACAGTACAAGGTTTTAACAGCTTTTACTTTTACCCACAGTTATGTAGTTGGAGGGAAACAGGCCCATCCCAAACTCCAGGCAATCTAACATGCTCGAATATTTTTAACAAGGTCACAGTTGGAAAATGCGACCTAGTTTTTCACAATTTTACAAACAGAGGAGCTGCCGAAGGCCAATAAAAAAAAAAATCAATAGCTAAAGAAAGGGTGATGGGTAAAATACATGGCAATATTGAGAAGCAAAAGAAAAAGCAAAACAGAAACAAAGCAAATCTAATGGAATTACGGGAGAAAAACACCTACATGATGTTGTCAGACGGACATCCTCCTCATTCACTTCACTTTGACCGACTCGGCTAGTCGCACAGTGTGTGAACTCTGTGTGATTCCCATTCCCAAATATATATATATAATAATAAATAAATAAATAAAAAATCTTCTTTTGTGTTCTTCAATTTTTTTCAAAATCTGTTGAGACTGTCTGGAACTAGTTGTGCAGGACTTAAAAGTCAGGAAGCTAGACTTACAGCAAGAGCTTAAATAAATAAACTCAAGCCCACAACCACAGAGCACAACAACATGGAAAAAGGGGGACAAAAGCAGATTACCAGCGCTGAGACCCAAGGGCACTGAAATACACTGAGGATAATTAACTTAAATGAAGACAGTTGTAGATAATTAGCAACTCAAACCTGGTGTGACTCAGATCGGGAAAACACTAAACTTGAAAAATGGACAAAAACCAAGAAAACTACTGAAAAAACTATCATGAGCTTAAATAGAAAAGAAATCTTTAAATAAAGCAGCTTGAATTATGGGAGGAAGCTGCAGTTTGTGGAAACACGCCTCAACAGTATAAAGAAAGCGGATTTCTGAAACAGGGCCTCCATCTGAGCGGAGCTTTGCAGTTGCTGCTTGAGCCGCACCGCCATCACTGACTTTAAAGAAACAGAAATCAGATTTAGCAAGAAACCGCCAAAGATTTTTAAGAAAATAAAATCTTAGGTTTGAAAGAAAAAAAAAACAAGATATATTTAACTTGAACTTGGGAGTATTACTTCATTCTAACATTGAGACACCCATAAAAATATATAAAAAAACAATTTTACTGTGGTAAAATCAAAAACATGAAATGTTTATGTTGTTTTGCAGTGATACAATTTCTTCCTAACTAAACTTTAGTTTGCTTTATAGTCCTATTTTTTGTATGTATTTTTTACAAGACCACCGAGCGAAAAAATAATATAAGGTAAAAATGCATGTTTTTCACAGCTCGATAGACACAAATTACAGAGATATTACCACCATCCAAAGCTCAATGGGGGTTTTAAATTGATTAAATTCAAACTTCCAAACGATTTTTTTTACTCTGTAGGGACATACCTTTATACTTTTTTCTGTTTAATCAATTTTAGAAAGAAACAAGGATGTTATATTTTAATATGTACAGCCCTTTGAGGAAGATATTATTCATTTTGAGATCACTTCATCTTTTTGCAGGGTTTTCCCATCTCATTTCAAAGCACACTTTTACTTTTCACATGCATGATCCTGGAGCGTGTGGAAAGCCCACGCAGCAAAAGCTTCAGAGAAGTCATGTTTACTAAATACTCCTAAACGCAGATATGGAGAATGTTTTGTAAAAGCGGATGTGTCTGGTAAATTTTACCTCTGACATCACAGGGACGAACAAATTGGCAAAAAGTGAGTCTAAGATTCTAAAAGAAGATCCACTGAGGTGTAGACCCGCATGGTGCCAGCAGCGAGTTAGTGGAACATTGTTAATAACCGCCAGCTGGGTTCATGTGAGAGATTTGATTTTGGGAGAGGAGGTTCACAGGCAAGAAGGAAAATAGAAAGTGATTGTTTTTTATAGTTCACCTAATAGCTGAAATTGCTATCATTTTGTCTGTGAATTCCACAATCGCTAAAGTTGTATACTGTAAAACACACAGATGTGGATCTTACAGAGTAAACCAAAACTTTGCAAGAATAAAATACAACATGAGTTTATCAATTCATCCTCAGAAAACGACTGTATGGAGTTTTTATCATTGTTTTATTTTTTCTATATTTTAGCCCAATTCTACGAAATTATTGTTTTCCCTTTGTTTTTTGTTTTTTTAACAACCCCCCAAAAAGCCCCTTTTTACCTCAGAGTTGGGTAAAAAACAATCCAGCTTGTTTTTTTTTTTCCTTTTATTTACAACATATTTGTCTCCAAAAATAAATTTATCAGTCAATCAATGCAAATGAACCAAATATGCTCTGAAAAAAATTGTGTTTAACTCTGATCAAGTCTATGAGCCCCATCTGTGTGTGTGTGGGACAGTGACAGAGGTCCCTAACCAGTCAATAAAGTGCAGCTGAAAGCAGACAGGAGTTCAATCATTCACGTTGCGGCAGAGAAAAACCCACAGTGAGGCTGTAATAGCAGGTGTCCGAGAGAGCAGGGGGTTTCTATTGAACACACAGGGAGAACAATAAAATATAACCTGGGGGTCAGATCCCTCCACACACAATCAATAGGACTATTTTGGTGCGTGCATGCTTGTGGGTGCTTAAGGGGAACAGGAGGAGCGCGAGGCGCACGCAGGACCTCTTTGCTTGAGGTACAAAGGTGAGAGCATCTTTCTGTTGCGCAAGCACGTGCGCAGAGTCTCAGTGAATACATTAAATTCAGTTTGAAATCAGCAGGTGAGAAAAAAAGAAAAAGAAGCGCCTCTCTGCTCACACTCAAGCAGACACCCTCTGTCACTTAATGATTCAATCTTCCGGCTGTCTCTAAAGAAAGCCGCACATTTAATTAGAAAAGCTGAGTTTCTATAAATTCACGACTTTTTTAATTTCATTTATACCCCCCCCCCCCTACTTACTTTTTTTTTGCCCCTTGATGATGAAAATTAAAATAAACTAAACTCTCACCCATTCTTACAAACAGAAAAAGGCTCATATTGTCATTTGAAATGTTCAAATTTCAGTTTTCCATGCGGATCTTTATTTAGGAACACTAGTAACTTTTTTTTTTTAGAAATATGATAAAAGTATGAGAATGTGCTCAATTACGCACCGTTAAAAGTAAACAAACCTCCAAATAGGCGCATTAAATACCCTAAACATTCTTTCGGAGATTTGGAGATACCTCCAGATCTTCTGGATGGTGGTCTTACCTTGGTTGCAGAGGCTGTGGCGAGTGAGGGACATTCCAACAACGAAAGAAATAAAAACCCATCTGCTCCCAAAAGTCATGTCTGCTGCAGCATTTATCGGCGCTTTAGAGTGGAGTACTTTTTTAGTATAGCCGAAAGGAGCTGGTTTGTTTGGAGAAATCGTCTCAGGAGCACAGATCCGCGCGTCCCGCTCCTCACATTTGATCCTGGTAGCGGACAGCGGCCGAGCGACGGCTCAGGGGACGCGTCATCCTTCACCTGGTGGCGGCGCGGCACCCTCCAGCACGCATGCAGTCAGAGCTTGCTGGACAAGGTGCCTAAAGTCGGATCTAATGTCCTCTCGAGGCGGGAGACACTTTCCTCCTGACAACTTTGCCAATTTCGCGCGGACTTTCAGTTCCCGACGCCGCCAAAAGCACAACTAAACGCATTCTGGTGCGTCTCCGTGCACAGCACACAATTGTGACAGTCTCTGGGATTGGAAGCAGGAGTTTTGGCACGGCGGTGTGGCGCGCACTGTGAGCTGGAAGCCAGTCCGCAGCAGCAGCAGAGAGATTGGGACTGGGAATAGAGAAATGATGAGATGCAGCGAAACAGCAGCTGAAGCGGGGGCCAACACAGAGGGACTGTGCGCATCTGTGCAACACGCTCGGCACTAGAGGGGGTTATCTGACAACGCAACAGCGTGCGTTTGTGTGTGTCTGTGTGTGTGCCTTTTCATATTTTTTTGGCTCCAGTACAGGAATGAATAAATGCTCTGCAGGACCAGCGTGGAAACAATTACACATATGCTCGTGGGTTCTACATCAGTCTTTGAGGATATTATTGGGATAAAAATACGTTTTTTTCGTTTATTAAAGCATATTTTGATTTTAGATCCCACAGAAAAAAAACTTTCTAGATAAATGGGTGAAACCATTTTTACATTTTGTAACTTGTGCTTTTTATTAAGGAATCAATAATTCCGGAATAGATAAATATATTTCATTTTTCTGAGGGGAGATAATAGCAACTTGGATGTCATAAAAAGTCTCTCTGCTTTTGCACTTTAACTGTGGAGCTTTTCTGCTTGCCAAGCCGCCAATGTCAGCCAAGATTAGAGAAGGTCTTCCCCTCATCTTCATGGACGTCTCATTGAACGAGTAAGCAAACTGCTCCGCAACTTGACCCGGTTAAACAAAGCAAGACAGGCTTTGCTGTGATGAGAGTCAGTCAATCAGGGCACAGGAACAGCTTCCTGTCAGCGCACAAGAGGTAAATACATCAACATCACCATCCGTCACCACCACTTAGCTCCTAGCCAATCACCAAACAATACTGAGCTCCTGCCAGCCAGCCGTCTGCCAGAGTGTGGCACAAACACATTGGAGGACAGTGCAGTGGGACATATTGACCACATGGTCTGTTAGAGTGTGCTGTAGTTGCAGAGAGGCCTAAGGCTGCAGAGAAATAGATCAAACTATTAATGTCAAAGTGTAGATGTATTACAGTGATAAAAATATGTATACATGTGTGTGTTTGCATTCATGTGTGTTGTATGGTTTTCTGTAAGTAAACCTTTACGACCAGCTTTTTTTTTTACAGCAACCCTTTGTTTTACATTTAACTGCAACAAATAGTATTCTATAATGCTTGTGATGAAAACACAAAGAATAAACAACAATACCAGCTATTAACGATTGTAATAATTTGTAACAAACAGCAATTAGATGGTCTGGAGTGTGAACTGGTCTCCCTTTGCAAGGGTTTGGTTTCCTTTGCTGTAATAGCAGTCAATGAGGTGTGACTGGTGTATTTGGGGCCTAACTGTGAGCTATGATACCTCTGCCTGGGGAAAGCAAGCTCAGTCCAAGTGCACCCATCACAGGCAAAGAGCTGGAACATGACCACATCAGCACAACTCTCAAAGACAATGAGATTTTATAACTCGACTGGGTCCACTAATGTCCCGTTCTAAAAAAGTGCTAAGACAGAAAGGACGACAAATTCAGCTAGAAACAGTCAAACAAGGAACGGAAAGCCATTCAAGGAAACTTACAAGGAAATTTCTGAATAGCTGAATCCCCAAAATGACATATTTGAACACACATTAGTTAAAAACTTTGTTTATTTCTTGCTGAGTTTTTTTACTCAGACAAGTCAAAAATTTCCTGGAAACGTATTTCCTGCAAACTTTTTAAAGTCAACCTGACAAAATTCAAGAATCTTCTCCTTAAACTTTGTATGTCTCTTTCTGAAGACTGTTGTCTGAAAGAACTGGAATTTTGGAATATATATTAATGTCAAAGTGTAGATGTATTACAGTGTAGATGTATATAGTGATCCCTTGATATTACGCTGTTTACTTTTCACGGTTTCTCTACTTCACGGATTTGCATCGTGCATTGTGTTCTGCATTCTGATTGGCTACAGAGTCACTCCGCTTCTTCTCTACCTGTGCGTCAATAACGTTGCAGTTTAATATGTACACGTACGTAAATCATCTTGCCAAATTTACATTACGTATGTGCAAATCATCTTGGAATTTCGAGTTTCTCTAAAACCCATAGAAAAAAGACAGACAACAACTGCCTATCACTATGTTCTTCCCCCGAACAAACACAGCTGCACCGCGGGCTTCAAAAGAAGAAAACACTGCAGAGAGGAGTCAGGATGCAGTGGCTCAGTCTGTAGAGCAGTAAATACACCGGTGTCACTATTTGTCCGACTGTACTTTGTATTTTTTCATAATCATTTTAAATTTTCTCCCATTAATCCAATTACTCGGGTCTCGGTGGGCGGGGCTAATCTCCGCGATTTGAAGCCTTCTGTTCACATCCTACAGAAGTTATTTGTTGAAACAAACGTTTCTAAAGTACTTCTATTTGTAAAACAAATGCTTGAGCCTGTAAAATGGTTTGTTCTTTCTTTTCAATCTATAAAAGAGTATTTAATTGTATAATTATTGAAAAAAAATAAAGGTTTCTACTTCACGGATTTTGCCTATCACGGGTTCTTTTTGGAACGTAACCCCCGCGAAAAACAAGGGTTTATTGTATATATATATATATATTTTATTTTACTAATTTTTAATCCTAGCACAAATTTCTACACTAAGAAGGTCCAAATACATCTTTTTGTGACAATCTAAAAGAATCAACTATTCCATTATTATTTGAAGACAATTTCTTTTTCTATATGAGGAGACTGTGTTTGCAACTTCTCCAAAAGTAAGTTTAAAAACATTCTAATTCGCTGCAAAAAAGTATTTTATATGTTTGCATTCATTCTCCCATATTATTTGACAGTCATATCAGCTATCTATTGCAGATGTTATGCTTTTTTCATAGCATACATATTTTATTAAATTTTTTTTATTTGAAACTTTCTGTACAAATTGGTCATACCCTAACATTAAACTTGTAGGCTTAGAAGGTTTTTTAACTATTTCTATTGTTTCACGTCAGTTGTATTAAGAAAAAAAATAAATAAAGAAATAAAAACAACTTAACACAAGTATTAAAACAGAACTAAAACCTCAACATGTCAAATGTTTTATAAAAGTATATTAACCCGGTTACTGTTGGGGGAAGGCTACACCTTGGACAGGACACCACTCTGTTGCACGGCACATACACTCACATTCACACCCAGGGACAATTTAGAAACACCAATTAACCAATGGGAGTAGCTGTACCAAGGTATAGATTACCATACATTACCAATTTTGGTATAGAGCACTCTATTAAAGTTTTGATTACAAATTAATAACCGAAAAATCAATCCCCCCACACACCCCTCCAGTTTAGAAAAGCACAGACCACGTCAGTTTTATTATAACTTAACCAATAGACTCTTCATAAAAGTGATCAACTGCAAGTAGATTTATAAAATTAGAGCAATTAACAGACAATGTGTGTTCCAATAAATAAAAAAACATCAGCATAACATTAGATGCTTTTTAAGATAACTTGATTTCCTCAATTAGAAAAGTCTCTGAAAGCTGCCAGCATTTTATGCTGAGTACACATGGTAGCTTCTGTGTTTGCTATTTAATCTTCATTTTATCATGACATAATTCCAAACAATTGTTCGGAACAGCAAAACAAAGAAAAAAGTTTGAAAAATATACTTTTTAATCTGTTTCATGATTCAAACACTTTAAAAAAAAAGAAATTTGGAGTTGGGGGAAAATCAGACTGACAACGAGGTACAGTACAGACAAGTACATGCATACATGTTTGATTATTTCTACTGAACAAGAAAAATATAGAAAAATGATCAAAATAATGTTTATTGTATTTATTTTTAACTTAAAATCTATGAGAAATACGCAGTTGTACTTGTCACATTTTGCTTCTTTACAGGTCTATCTAGACAATTCAAAAATGTCTTCACATCAATTATTTGCTCACCCAATTAGCTGAACTAGTTTTAGAGCTTATTTATAAATATTTAAAAACATTTTTTACAACATGCAGCTTCATGTCACTATTCATTTTAATTTGAGTCAACATGAAGTCAACGAAGGAAAAAAAAATAAGAAAAAGACCAAGTATTATCCATCGCTTAGATGACAAATCTGTAACCGTAAAATTAAAGTTTTTTTTTTTAATTTACAATAACTCTTTGGATTTGGAAATCATCTATTTCAAGCAATCATTACAAAAATAAAAATAAAACAAAACAAACAACAGAATTATACACCTGTACGAGGTTATTTCAAATTTAGGCTATTTAGTCGTGACCGTGTTTGGGAAATACATAAACATACGCATACATCCACATGCACTTGTAAATAAATCAACTTTTACTCTTAATCATAAATAGACACATGGTATTAACTCTCACGCATGAAGATTAGGACACATGAGACTATTAAATGGGAAGTTTGTCAAAAAGACTTTAATCAATTGTTTGTAAGTGAGGGGGAAGAAGCAAACGTATCTAATCCCACCCGCTTCAAATAAATTTACTGGAGTTAAGTCACAGGAATGTGCCAAAATGAATCAGAAATGAAAAGATATTCTATCCGTTTTTATTTATATCAATGCTTTGTGGTATTGGTGGTAGAGTGTCAACTGAAATTATTCCAACCCCACAGATTTACCATGATAAACGCAAAGACATTGAAACAGCTTATAATACTTGCTGTTGAAATAAAGATGTTAGTTGAATTATTTCTATTGTTGCTTTTCTGCTGCCATGTTCAGAGTTTAGTTCTGGTGGTTGTGGGTCAAACGTGGACCTAAAACCTTTAGTCTCCAAAATTGTGGTTCTGATATTCTGGGTTCAGGTTTTCTCTGAGAAAGGTTTACCAAGACTGTCTTGTCTTACCCATCTTTCTCCCCCACCGTATCCACTCTATCCACACATTTTCGCACACTTGTGCTACACCACTGACGTCGCCCACCTCCCCGGCAGCCTAATGGGCCATGGGCTCTAATCTGGATGGCCAAGGTGCTCAGGAGAATGAGGTGAGCAAATAGAGGGAGCAGCTCATCAAGGCAGAGAGGCTGTGCGCCGCTCACCCCGGCTGTTAAAGAGACATCCACACCATTTGGAAAAAGGATAAGGTCATTCTTTGAGACCAGAGCAGTTTATCATGTAACTTTTGTGTCCAATCTTCAAAATGTTGCTTCACAAAAAAGGAAGTAAATGGTATACATGCTATTGACTCATTTGTCTTTTGCCTTTTGTTATAATTTCAAGAAAACAAGATGTGTAAACAATTAACTTGTCCTGCAAGAAGAACAAGTAAAGAACAAATAAATAACAGATTTAACATTTATTTAAATTTTTATTTTAGTCAGTGTAACCTACCTTTTTTAATTTAAACTTATTCTTAAAATTTAATGCACTTATTGCAAACTTTCACAGACAAATGATCTTGTAAACATTTTTGGTCAGGTGAGGCAAGTGAGGCTCAGCCTCATCAGACGTCATGATAAAAATTAAAAAACTAAATTTAGCAAATATTGTTTTCCACTGATCCGTGTTAAAGATACATTTTCAGTTGATAATTCTCAACACGTTTTCCACAGTTTCTGAAGTTAAAATCGCAGAATTTCAGGGTTGCGTGATCACATAGGGAGTTGAAAATCCAGAGCACTTCACCTCAAGTCTGACTGCAGGGCTCAATTTGTACAGGGACAGGCGGTCAAAGCGCTGCTTTACGGGCGAACAAAAGGCTTTAGGTGAGGCGGGCCTCACTAGGGGGCAGACGTGAGCGACAGCTGCTTTGTAGCTATACCCCTTGTGCTATCTCAGATGACCCCACCCTTGCATTGACGTGTTCTCTCTACCATGACAAAGGTGGATAAAGGTGGAAAGATTTCATGTAATCCATGGACACCAGTGAAGATCGCAAATCATTGAAGAAAAAAGGTTCAGTGCACTGTCTAGTGGGTCTAGATGACCCAACTCCCAATGTTAAAGTGCCAAGGATTGCACATAGGATACTGGTGCAGTAGAAACAGAACAGACAGAGGACCTCTTTCTTCATTGGCCATAATCTCCATTGAGAAGGAGATACTCATTAAACCAAAGGAAAATAAGGAAGACTTTTACAAGAGATCATAGGGCTTTTTGTGGAGAAGGATCGGTGTATGGACTCAAAAAGTAAGGCCAAACGTGTTTAATTTGTGTTTCTTAAAAATAACATGGGAGTAAGTGGAAAAAAATGTAAGTATTTGAAAACTACATTTTAGCCCTAAACTAATTATTTTTATGATAATTTTCGCATACAACATTTGATAACACTGATTAAAGCACCAGAATTAAAAGTTGTAAAAATACTAGAAACAGTTACTGAGGGTCAAAAGTAAATGTGTGCTGAACACATCTTTATACTTTAATTTGTTTACAGTATTTATGAATAATTTATGTGAAAGAAGAGTTTTCTATCAGTGTCTCTGTGGGACAAAAATGTTCTTGTGTGTATCTTATTATGCTGTTAACTGATGTTGGATGAATGGTAAAATATTCAGTTCTTTTAATTGTAAATCTGACTCCAGAGGAGTCAGTGCCTCACCAGCCATCAACATAATAAATAAATAAATAAAAAAATCTATTGATATATCAAAATTGGAAGCTTGTGGTCCCCCAGGGTATTTTCTGCATTACAAATACAGCATTTTTCAAACTTAATTTTTTCAGCTCCTGGTTCACAATGCTTTGACTAGAGAAATATTCAGAAATTTAAGCTTAATCTTCTAAATATACAGTATGTCCTCCATCATGAGAAAAAATGCTAAAAACACCAAAAACACACATTTCATCAGAGTGGGTTTTTAAACAAGTTCACAACAAGAGAATCCCTTTTAGCCACAAACTCTACCCTGGATTCAACCCTCATGTTCACATACATATCAAACACAAAATTAGCTGCAAATGGAAATGACAGTGTTGATAATAATCACAATAAACATCATTACAAATATCCCCTCTTCACCTTCCTGGGATCAGTGTTTCCATTACTTCTTTGACAGGTTCTGTAATTACAATCAGCAGTGATGCAAGGTGGCATTCAGTGACCCGCCAGCTCCTTACCCCTGCCCCTGCCTCACACCACACCACACCTTACCCCCTCCACTTTATAATTGACAAATGGATGGATTAATGGGGTATAAAATGGTTCATCCATCATAAGGACGAAAAGGAGTGAAGGTGCGCTACACTGTCAGGCTGTTCTTTTGAAAAAGTGCATCATATGACCATGAAAAATATCTAAAAGGGAACTTTGAGAGGGGAAAAAAAGTTGAAAAGTTTAGAAAATTTTGCTACTCTTTTTTCTCTACTTTTTCTCAGTAAATAGAAAAAACAATTTCATGTTGTTTGAAAAAAGCATAAACAATGATTTTCAACTTTTCTTGACCTAAGTTAAGGTGTCACAAATTATTATTAAGGGGTGCAAAAAGGCTTTTACGCACATTTTGGGACTAGTGTGACGGTCAGGAAGAAAGAATGAGAGAGAAAGATACCTCTCACCTCACACCTGCAGCTCAGGTCTCCATGGAAATAATGGTGCCCCATTTTCTGCCTGTCACCCAAACTACGGTCAGCAACAGGTGACAGACTGGATCCTGTTGCCTGTGAGGCAGACGGAAATCAATTTACATAAATCAAAATGCAAACACAGATACAGACAATCAGCAGTTTTTAGTGTTAAAAGGCCTTTCAGAGTAAACAACGTCCATATATATGATATATATGATAACCCGCGTTTCACCCACAAAAACAAACAACATGGATGTGCATATTGTGCATGTAAAAGGAAAGCGTATTTGCCAAACCCCGATAGTTCTCCAGAGAAAGTGGATGTATGTGTTGGCCTAGGGGTGGTGTTGACAGCACAGACTCTTCTTGGAAGGGGCTGCTCTCACTTATGGTGCTAAGAGCGCAGGTTTTTAGAATAATACTCAGAAATGCGTCAATGGATCAATATACCATTTTGGGGTTGTTCATATATATATATATATTATATATATATATATATATATATATATATATATATATATATATATATATACTATATATATATATATATATATATATATTATAATGCACAAAAAGGTGGCTTTGCATGATACAGGGCATTTAATAAAGTTAAAAATGCACTATTTAAATATAAAAGCAATTAGGAATGTGTCAGAAGCCATGGGACTTAATAGGTTCAAATATTTATACATTTCCGCCAACAGGTTGAAACCCATTAATAAGCAAATTCAAACACTAAAGTCACAAATTATTTAATTGAAATTGAGAAATAATTTACAGTGGAATTGCTCAAAACAAAATTAGACTTGTTTTCTAACCAAACACTACATTTGTTCGCCAACTTTTTCTTGTAATTTTTCTTGTAAAAAAATGCAGCAAATATTTAGTTCAAGGGTCAAATAATGTAACAATTTAATAGGTGATTATTGAGGCAGCTGAATAGAAATAAGTTATATTACACAAACACAATTTTACACTGTTTCTACGAAAATATTAACCCAACCTTTTATCTAATATCCTTATGTTTTGAAAATGAAACTGGAATAATGTAAATTACAACACAGTTAGTAAAAACAAAAAAAAGGTCAGGAAATTATTTTTCACTAAATAATTTTAGGCTTGAAAAATCAATAAAACTCTTTCCGACTTTTGTTGATTTTATTTTTATGGATAATCAAAAAAAATGCTGAAAATAATTTCTGGTTTAGATTCACTATAACCAGCAGTTTTTAATTTACTAATTTGGTCTAGAGAGTATTTCTGTTTGTTTTTTGAAAAAAAAAAAAGTTTTTATTAATGTAATTTTTCTTGCAAGTTTCCAGTTTCCTGAGGGGTTTTTCGGGACTCATCCAACTCAATTAAAGCAGTGATGTGTAGAAGAAAAACAATGAGGAGACAAAAGCAGCAGTCAGTCACAGGTGCACGCCTGTGAATGTGTGTCCAAGTGTCTTTTAATATTCATGCCAGTCTTTCTATGACAGTGAAGTCCAAGGCCCCTCTGAGTGCAGCAGCCAGATTATGAATGCATCTGTTCATCTGTGTCTCTGCCCTCCCCACAAGACTTTTATTTATTTATTTATTTATATTTTCAATAGAGACAACTTTTTTTAAAAATTGAATTCAACTTTATTTTAGCTACAGAATAGCGTTTTACACTGCCTCTAGTATTCTGATCCTTCCCGCAGAGTCTAAGAAGTTTCTGGGCTTCCTCGGCTCCCAAACGCCTTTTTAGTGCCACCCATAAATTTCCTATAAAACCAAGAATTCTTTCAGAGATTCTCCTATTATATATTTTCTGTTTTGTGCTTCGCATTTCAAAGCGATTCATTTGGTGGGCTATGTAAGCTGTGGTTCTCATTCCCCGAGATGGCATGTGCTCCCATGATATTTGCGTTCGCTTGTTATTGTTTGAACAGATGATCATGGGACTTTCAGGCATCTGGAAATCATACAAACATATTAAACAAATGTGTGAAGGTCCACAGTCTGTTCAAGCAACCTGTTTAAACAAAAACACAAAAAATGTTACAAGTCAACTCAGTTTCATTTATACAGCCCAATATTACAAAACAGTTGTCTCAACGGGCTTCATACTGTAATTGTACAAAACATAAAATCAGTTATATACAGTCAGGAAAATAAATATTTGGACAGAGACACATGTTTTCTAATTTAGTTTCTGAACATAACCACACTGAGTTTTAAATAAAACAACTCAGATGCCATTGAAGTGCAGACTTTCAGCTTTTATTACATGGGTTGAACAAAAAGATTGTACAAAAATGTGAAAAACTAAAGCAATTTTTAAAACACAATCCCTTGATTTCATGGACTCGTAAATAATTGGAGAATTGACTTCCATGCTATTGCATGGGCAGGTGTGGGCAATTCCCTTGTTATGTCATTATGAGTGAAGCAGATAAAAGGCCTGGAGTTGATTAGAGGACTACCTCTACCAGAATGATGGCAAGAGAAAAGTATGGAGAAGGCGTGGAGAAGCTCATGATCCAAAGTACACTGCATCATCAGTAAAGCACTGTGGAGGCAGTGTGATGGTCTGGGCGTGCATTGCTGCTAGTGGCACTGGGACACTAGTGTTTATTGATGACGCGACACAGGACAGAAGCAGCCCAATGAATTCTGAGCTGTTCAGAGACATACTGTCTGCGGAGATCCAGGTGAATGCAGCCAAACTGATTGGGCGGGCATTTCATAATACAGATGGACAACCACCCAAAACATACAGCCAAAGCAACTCAGGGGTTTATTAAAGCAAAGGAGTGGAATATTCTTGAATGGCCTAGTCCGTCACCTGATCTTAACCCAATTGAGCATACATTACACTTTTTGAAGACTAAACTTCAGACAGAAAGGCCCACAAACAAACAGCAACTGAAAGGCGCTGCAGGAAAGGCCATGCAGAGCATTCAGAAGGAGAAAACCCAGCATCTGGTGATGTCCATGAGTTCAAGACTTCACGCTGTCATTGCAAACAGAGGGTTTTCAACCAAATATTAGTAATGACCATTTTGTTTTCAGTTATTTCATTTGTCCAATTACTTAGGAGTCCATGAAATGAAAGGATTGTGTTTAAAAAATGCTTTCGTTTTTCACATTTTTATGCAATATTTTTGTTCAACCCATGTAATAAAAGCTAAAAGTCTTCACTTCAATTGCATCTGAGTTGTTTTATTGAAAATTCACTGTGATAATTTAAACAAAATTAGAAAAAAGTTGTCTCTGTCCAACTGTAATACAATGGCTGATTGCTATACTAAACTGGATATCCCTGCCCTTAAAGCCTTCTTCATGTCCACATGAAGGAGGGATCCTCTCCCAGGACAGACAGGTGATGTCCCAGTACTGTTGATAAGCATTAGCTTATCTAACTCTACAACTACATGTTTGAATAGAGTAGCAGATGGGCTTCATCCAGATGGAACTGGGGGACGGCTGGGGGCCCAAGCCGAAACGAGGCAGAGGTGAAGTCCACGGCCAAGGACAGGAGCAAGGACGAGCCAACTGGAGGAGAGGAGAGGAGAAGTAGATGAGAATAGAGGACAGAACCCCAGTGCACCATACTTTTCCCAGCTTTTAACTTCGAGTATCCTACCAGCAACTAATAGTTTTTGTTATTGAAATTAAATTCAAACATGTTAATAGTAAGTTGCATGCACTTTGGCACATATAGCAGATGGTAATAATAATAACAATATTAGAAAATCTACATTATTAGCATATCATTATTAATACAATATATTATTCATCTAAAAAGGGAGAATGGGCCGCCCTGGCCCAGTTTATGAAACAATCTTCCCCCTGCAGAGAATTATGTATAATGGATGTAATGAAAATTGTAATTATTCCCCTACACTTAATTAAAGTAGGTGAGGTGGGGGGAGCAATAAGGCAAGTGTTCTCTGATTACTAGCTAGTTTGGTAATAATCCTGTCCAAAGAGAAATGTTTTAAGCCTAACTTTGAATGTAGAAACTCTGTCGGCCTCTCTTATATGAGCTGGGAGCTTATTCCATAAGACAGGGGTTAGGTGGCTAAAGGCTCTACCTACAGCTGTATTTTTAGAAAGCAGTCTTTCATTTTGTGAGCAAAGTGTTCTGTTATGTTGGTAAGGCATAGATCTTTAATATAGGATGGTGTCATAAGATTTAAGGCCTTATAGGTTAGCAGGAGGATTTTGAACTTGATTCTAGATTCAACTGGGAGCCAGTGAAGTGAAGCTAACACAGGAGTAATGTGTTCTGCTAGCAATCTTGCTGCTGCATTCTGAACAAGCTTGAGACTTCTAAAGGAACTTTAGGGCACACTCCTAGCAAAGAGTTACAGTAATCCAGCCTAGACGTAAGAAATACATGGATGAGTTTTACAGCATCACTTTTAGATAGTAAATTTCTGATCTTAGCTATATTGTACAGGTGAAAAAAAAATGCAGTTTTACATGTTTGTGATATGTGAGCCTTAAATGATAAATCCTGGTCAAATAAAACCCCATGTTTATTAAATGGTGGAATTGGAGGCTATATTTATGCCATCCAGGGAGACTATCTGGTCAGATAAAGCATCTCTCAGGTCTTTAGGTATTTACCTTGTATAATAACCTCTGTTTTCTCTGGGTTTAGAAGGAGTTAATTAATTGTCATCCAGGTCTTGATGCAGGCATTAGGTTTCTCTATATGGTCATGCTAGTTTAATGGATTAATACAACTGTGTATTATCCACATAACAGTGAAAATTAACATTGTGTAAAGCATAAACAGGATGGGTCCTAGAACTGAGCTCTGTGGGACTCTGTAGCTGACTTGAGTGCAGTGAGAGGACTGTCCATTTACATTCACAAACTTGTACCTTATTAGATAAATAGGATTTAAACCATTGGAGGACAGATCATCCCATCACCATGCCAGACTCTAATCTTTGGAGTAAAATACTGTGATAGATAAGAAGAAGATCGATAATTTCAAAGGCTGCACTGAGGTCTAAAAGGACCAGAGTAGAAAGTAGTCCCTTTTCTGAGGCCAATAATAAGTCATTAGCGACTTCAAGTAGTGCAGTTTCAGTGCTGTGGTGTGGTCTGAGATTTGATATTGGTCTATAGTTTGCCAGATTGCCAGAATCTAAACTGGGCCTTTTCAAATAGGTTTAACAACTGCGTATTTAAAAGACTGTGGCACGTGACCTGTTTCTAGAGAGGTATTTACTATAGTTAATATGGATTCAATAATTATGGCTAAGGTTTTTTTTAAAAGGCTTAGTGGAGATTGGGTCTAAGAGACAAGTTGAGGTTTTGGAGGAAGTAATAACCAATGTTTTTCTGCTTGATCTACAGCAATGAAAGCAGCCTAATGTTACAGAGGTATCTATGGACACCTTCACTGCTACCACTTCAGCCTGCCCTGGGCTGATAGTATGGATAATTTCATTCAACTTGTGTTTAATATTTAACATATTACTGTAGAAATTAAGGAAATCTTCAGAACAGAGAGTAGCATGAATTTGTGATCTCTGGCTGCTGGTTAGTCTGGTTATTGTACTAAAAATAATTTCTTGAATTATTTCCATTCTCTGCTATTGCGGTTGAATAGTGTTGGGTTCAAGCTCTACGCAGACCTTATTTCATAATTTAAGAGGCTATATTTCCAGGTATTCAGAGGCTGCTCTGAGCTGGAGTGGCGCCATTCTTTTTCTAACTTATCGTATTACTTGTTTGGGAGAACATGTTTCAGGATTAAAGCACAGTGCTACTCTGTTTTGTTGGACAAACTTAGGTTTCAAAGGAGCAACAACCTTTAGTGTTCTCCTGAGGGTTTGTAAGGCATCATTACCAAACCAATCGTTTTTACTGGGACGGAAACTTTGGGAGCTGGTCTCAGTGTATTTGTTCAGCCTGTTACTAAGTACTGGTTGAACTGTGAGTTTAAATTTAGATACAGAATGGTCAGATAATGTTCTTCTAAGCTGTTTTTTATTCACTGAGGCATTTTCTGATGTAAACTGAAAGGTAATTAGAAAGTGATCTAAAATTATGGGGAAGGACACTCAGCTGGCTAATCTCTATATCATAAGTTAAAACAAGGTCCAGGGTGTGCTTGTGACAGTGAGTGACTTCATTTATGTTTTGTGTGAAATTAGTGACGGTGATGTCGCTTAACCCTTGTGCTATCCTAGGCACTTTAATATTGGGAGTTGAGTCATCTAGACCCACTAGACCAAGGGTTGGCAACCCAAAATGTTGAAAGAGCCAAATTGGACGAAAAAAACAAAAAACAAATGTCTGGAGCCGCAAAATATTAAAAGCCCTATTTAACCTTATAATGAAGGCAACACATGCAATGTGTATCTATATTAGCCTGCTATCTAAATGACTAAGTTGCTTCAAACACATAATGAGCATTATTGACAATTAAATGTGTTTGCCCTGCATTGCATTCTGCGGACAACGACGCGTCACATGAATGCTCTGTTGCGCAAGTTTAACTTCATTTCAGCCGGAACATCACTTTAGCGGGGAAGATAAAACCAAACTGCTAGCACAGTGACTTCATTGGAGAAATGTCCATGCCCCTTACACCGCACGACCCCGGATAGTCTCAGGCAGAAAATAAACAGGAGGCACACCGAAATTTCTTTTCAGTATCAAGACCATTTATTCAAGCACGTGTAATCAGCCAAAACAGCATAGACGTCACTTCAATTCACAACACTCTCACCCAAGGTTTTACCTCAAAACTTCCCACTTCCCATGAGCCTTAGGGGCCGAAGGCAGGGCAAATAAACATTTAATCGTTAATGCTCATTTTGTATTTGTAGCCAACTTGAAGTCATTTTGATAGTAGGCTATTATAGCTAATATAGATACATATTGCCTTCATTATAAGGCTTATATAGGGCTTTTAATATTTTGCGGCTCCAGACATATTTGTTTTTTGTTTTTTTGGTCCAAAATGGCTCTTTCAACATTTTGGGTTGCCGACCTCAGGGTTAGTTCAAAAGGGGCCCAAGTCCAAAAGGTTTGTTTTTCCAGGAAGTGATTTTAATTTCATAGCTTAAAGGGAGGCTACACCAAGTGATATATACTTTACCCAGATTTAGCACCAGTTCATAGCTTACAAGTGCTATCATATGAAGCACCTCACTTCTATAATTTCAGAGGACTAGCAAACTAAAGTCTCTGGACTTGGGTCCTTCTTAATTTAAACAGGGGCGCTGCCATATTGGAAAACTAGTGCTGCTCTATATAGGATAAAGCTAAACCCATGCAAGAGAGGCCCAAGTCCAGGAATTTGCATTAATGCATTTTAAATGTCAAGCATAGTCAATACATTACAACCGACTTGGGACATTTTTGCACATAATCATCTTTTCCCTTGAAGACCATAGAACATATAATATCTCTTTTTTGAAAAATTGTAGACTTGGGCCCCTTTTGAACTAACCGATTCAATTATGATAAAGAAAAACTCAAAGATGCATTTTCAAGTTTATTTTATTTGTCATCCATCATGAGGACAATGCTAGAACATGTTAAAAGTCTTTTGTCCTTCAATTTTTAGTCAAAAGTTGGATGTTTAAACCAGAACATCAAAGTAAAACAGTATTTTGAAAAACTTGTGAGGATTAACAATACTTGTTTAATGCCAAGTCTGTTGCACACATTTAAATGTTGGTTTTGCACTTTTACTATTACCCCTTTTTATTACTGAAAGAGCAAGACGGTGAATAATTAGCTGGAGCTATTTTTTTCATGTTAGCTGTATAGCAGCTGACACGGTAATTGCAGCCTTTCAGAGATGGGGAAAGTGTACAGAGAAGAGTGTAGCCACTTAGAAAGCTACTGCCTTATTTAAGACCTCTTCACTCACACGAAGTTGGCCTCTTCCTCAGCAGCTCGCACATAATAATCACTCTCCCACAGCTGCGCGCATACAAGCACACCGACCGACTCATGAATGCAGATGCAATGAAATAATATGTCCAATCAAACTTTTTCTTTGCTTTCAAAGCTCATTTTTCTGTTATTATTTGTTAAGTTTGCCAGATAATCAGAAACTGAGTTGTCTTTTTCCCCCTCCGACACGTCTGATCTTTCGAAGCACTCTAAATTTTGGAATAGATCCAAAATTGCAGAGTCACAAACAATTGCATGGCCTTGGTTATGTTTGTATGAATAAGCCTTTTATCAAAAAGCTGATTTTTTTTTCAGTTGGTTGTTTTCCCACACATACAGCATCACATTTGCAAAGTTTGTTGATAAAACGTGTGTATGTCTTTCTTTGCTATTTTGCTTTTAGCAATTGTTCAAGATCCGTTATGAAAGCAATAAAATGTTGCTTTGTACAAGTTAGCAGTGTGTTATGTAAATGGTCTAAATTAGAACGTTTTTAGCTGTTTACCTATTAGAGTGACACCACACCTGCTACACTAATCCAAGAAACTTGGATGAAGGTGAAAGGCTCTGATTTGTTCCAGAACAGTGCTTCTTCCTCATCTCTGAACCGTTTGAGACTTAGTGTCTGTTAGGCTTGAAATTAATATCCACATGCAAACTTGACCTTTCCTCCAAACATAATTGATTAATACAATGTTTGCATGAAATGAATGGATGCACAGCCAACGATAATTTGCCAATTTGTGATGGTTGGTGTTTAGTTCAAAAGCCTGTACTGAGGTTTTTCATTGTTACCGCTGTTAGGGAATTGCTAAAACATTTGGGTTTGTTTGAATCTTCATTGTTTTACTGTATCATTATGACAAATTTTATATAAGTTCATGAAATGTTTTGTTATTCATGACACAATTAAAAATATATTTATTTTTATAACAGATAATAAAAATAGTCAACACAAGAAAAATTTTGAATGGACGGTAAGCTGGAAAAACATTTAAAAGTTTTCATTTTTTTCTGGAAAAAAAATCTTTTTTTTTTTTGGTCTGCTGGTGAATGAAGACGTTATTACACTAGATCAGGATCCTTGCACAGCACCATTTCTCCAACTGTTAATGGCTAACAAATAAAAAAAAAGTTCATTATTGTAAAAAATTAAGTTGGTGGGGTTTTTTGTGTGTGTTTTTTACAGGGAGAGTAAGATTTTGGAAACTTACAATCATACCTGTAAAAAACCAAACATTTTAAATGACTTTACTGATTTTAGTTCAATTTCAGCAAGGCAAGTAAGTGAGGATTTTAACAACCCCACACGAAAAGATTAAGTAAATTTTAACAGATCATGTCTTCCACGCGTGATGTTTTCGTTAACTTTTCAAACTAAATAGTATTAGAAGAAGTGACACCATTGTACTTGGAAAAAAACTTTCATTAGGTCAAAGTTAATTTCCTGCTAGCTGTCATGCACCTAGGTGTGTAAAATTTGTTCTCCGCATTTAACCCATCACCTGGGGGAGCGGTGAGCAGCCGCGCACGGGGACCATTTGTTGGTTTGAACCCACAATCCAACCCCTTAATGTTGAGTGTCAAGCAGGCACTGGTATGACTTGGCCTCTTTCTTTCATTATTAATCTTATCACTACCACTATCCAAATACAAAGGGACTAATTTTGATCCACCTTCTTATAGAAAAACAAAACGTAATATTTTTTAGGATCAATGTTATTATCTATTGAAAGTTTCTTGAAAGTTCTGTGTTTTGTGCAAAATATGAGTCAACTACTATTGAGTCAAATATTTTTTCCAAAAGGCATCAGAAGGACAAACTTTAGAACAAATTGACAGCATTTTATAAAGCTATAGTCAGAAAAAATAGAATTATTAATGTCTTTTTTTTTATTTATAATTTGCAAAGCGACAAACTCCAGTTTTTGCACCTTTTGGTTTTTGGTCCGACTGCATGAGCGGAAAAATGTTCTTTTATCTTTAGTCAGATAAGCTCAGTCAAATGCTCCTATTTTTTTTTTTAAAGAAATACTGCTCTTGAAGGCAAAATCCCCACCTTCAGATAACGTTCCAGACACAGGAAATCATTGAGTCTTCTTAGTCAGATTTGTGTGCAGCAAGTGGAGGTGAAGAAGAGCATAACAGCAGCCTGCTCTTTGGAACAGATTTGAAAAGCGTTGGAAAAGGATTGAGACTCTGTGCGCCCTTACAAAGACATAAGGCGTTTGAAAAAATCATCAGGACAAAAAAAGTGTGTGTGACTTTCTCTGCTTTTATTCTGAGCACACTGGCAGGCCTTAACTAGTGATGTTATTTCAAGCTGGGCCACACATAAACAAGTCTGTGCCTCGGAAGCTCAGATTTAGTCTGTTAAAACCGGGAGCCCGTGATCTCTCAGTAGGTGTGTTTGCTAAACCACTGTGTTTGTGCATGTGTGTGTGTGTGAGCAAGAGAAAGAATCAAACGGTCAAACCGACGATGCTGGACTCAGCTGACAATCATCTGATGCACTGAACCAAAGGTAGGTGCTGAGAGTGACCTTGGCTGTCCTGATAAGGAGCAGCGTTGTGTCCAACTATCATGTGAGTTAACAGCACTGATCACAGCTGTAGAAAAACAAAAACAAGAAAGAAAATGACACAATATCCTTACTTTTTTATTTTATTTTACTCATAAGGACATATAACAAAAATAAACCCCATCTGCATTGCAGATAAGTATTTTTTTTTTACTGTCAGCTTTATATGTGTAAAATTCGTTCAAATCAAACCAGTAAGTGCTGTAATTTGTACATCTTCACAAAAGTGGAGAAATTCTCTGATGGTGCAGCTGGGCCTGGCAGCTCAGTAAAGTACAGCTTTGTCAAACGTGTGTTAAAAATTAATTTGTTACTCTGCTTTTTTGTCTTTTCTTGTTATTTTCAATGTTGCTACTTTACAGTTCAACCTTGACATGCAAACCCAAAAGCAAATATTACACAAATGTAAACAATTCACTTTCACAAAGACTGTGTTATTGAAAAAACACAATGCTGAAGAGATACCTCCAAAAACCATACAAAGTATTATAGTTAGCTTCTTTTAACATGGGCTGTGTTTGTGTGTGATAGCATGACTGATTTTGCCATTAGAAGCCTCTAATGATAATTTCACACTCATGATACCAGCACACATGGTGTCATTGTTGAATTCTTGACTGTGCAGAGCTCTTCTTCACTCCTGCTCAGTGTGCTGCTCCTTCATTTTCTCTGCATTATGTATTTGCGTGCTTGAGGCTTTTCAGCTGACCGTTTCAAAGAAGTCTTTGTTCTTGGTTTCCTGCACAGGTTAGCGGTAATTAATGTAATCAATGAGCTAGAGTAAATGAAAGCTTGAGTCATCAGAGAGCTTCAGACAAGTAGGAGGCATGGCAGTTTAATCCCAGGAAATGGTGGTAACTGAAGTGATATTCTAAGTTTTGTCAACATAGCTTTTACCATGTGGGGGTTGGTAAAACGGGCCAACTAGGAATTTATTATTATCATGCAGTCGTAATCTTAAAGAAGAGATACAAGTCAAATAACACTATACAAAAAAAGAGTACAGTATTTTTCAGACTATAAGTCACTGTGATGATGTTCATTTAGCCTCATGAAACCTAGGAGGAATCTATGTTGGCGTAACATATGACCAATTATTCAGACAGCTATTGCATAAAAACATGCTAACAAGTCAACTAAACTCTTTATATCACCTCAAATCACTAAATTCGTTAGATTCTTCAAAATCTATGTTGCTTTGGAACAACTCTTCTGAACGTATTGCTACGTTTACACTGGACGTGTGTGGCGCGTTCAAGAATGCGCTAAATAAGCATTGTTGAATGTGCTTTTACCACATGGTTTACACAGTGAACTGTTACTATCCAATACTAGTGCATGTAGGCTACTCACAGTTGGAAGAGGCTTGGTGTGAAATGGTTGAAGTGGTCTTGCTCCAGGCTTTTTCTTTCACAGTTCTATTCTGATATTTGAAAGACTCGGTGTCATAGAATTCCGGTTGGGCACAAACCACAATTATTAACTTCTCCTCTGTGAGAAGTGGATGGAACTTCTTCGTTTTCAAAAGGACACTATCCATACATCACTACCAATTCCGAGTCCCTGATTGGCCAAAGTTCAACTAGTTTAACTTTTGACGCACATTCAATGGTTGCACATGTAAGTAGAGCCTGACTTAAAAACTTGTGTAGTAACTTGTGAACCTAAGAGTTTTGAATGCGGAAGCCCGACACTCGCATATACACGTGCTTACACTGACCGAATCTGAATTGTCTCTCTACCCCTTTGGCTTCTCACACATTTATCCCTCCAAGCAAAGAGATATGGAAAAAAATTCGGACGTTACTACCACCCAATGACGTCATTGGTAACCACGGGTCATCTACGTTTGCTGCCAGCACTCTAAAAATACGTAACAACATTGGTTTTATACAAACACAAACTCAATACTTACATTTAAGTTTAAACGTCTGTGCTTCAGAGCACACCCACGTAAAGAAAAGCGTTTTTCTTCCCTGCCACAGTGCAACATGGATCATCCTACTGGTGGAGGGCCAAGGCTCCACCTTAAAAAACACTTTCGAACTCCACTACACCTTTTAATACCTTTATAACTTGAGCAATAAGGAGGAGCCCATTAAGCAATTCGGATTCGGCCGTAGACTTTTGACTTGTGAACGTACGTTTCCAAGCCCAGTCTGAACTGTTGTGAACTTAGGACTGAGCAGCGCTTCTGCGTTGCTGTCAGTAGCAAATACTGATACACACCGACAGTCCCCTCTAGCGGTTGTTGTTATTAATTAAAAATAAATAAATAAATCATCACATAGAGTCGTTTCTTAGTATAAGTTGCACCCCTGCCAAGATATGCAAAAATTTGCACCTTATATTCTGAGAAATAAGCTAATAAACTCAGGCGGCAGAACAGGTCGTCCAACAACCGAAGGGTTGGCGGATCAAATCCCCGCTCTCCCCAGCCAGCTGTCGCCCCCTTGAGCGCGGCCAGTCGGCAGCCCACCACTCCCCCCGGGGGATGGGCCAAAATGCGGAGAAGAACCTCCGCATTGTGGGATGAATAATATATCAATTAATATTATCCAGCAGAATTATTTTCGACAAACTATTAACTTCTTTCCAAGTACTGAAATAAAGCTAATCAGAGATAATTTTTTTGGTTCTGAGCAACATTAGAAAGCAAAAAGAGATATATTCCTTGCTATTTATAGAATGAGTGTTATCTAATAATCTATGACAAAGGTACATTCAATAACTCTAAGAACAGGTCTGAATGTTGTACGCAGTCTCTTGTGCATCCATCCCTTCCTCCTGATAAAATGTGTTCTCCCTGTTACGCAGGAAGAGAACACTCTGCTCCTCCCTCTTCCGTGACTGTTACAAAGATTCTTAGCTGACTCTAATTCAACAGGACTGTCATAGCTCATGAAAAAATCATGTCGTATAATCAAATCGGAGTAAAAACCTAGTGCAGAGCCTCATGGGAGTGTCTGTGCGTCCTGAATATTTCATGTAATGGAGTCTCTCCCCACCATGGAAACTCTCAACAGTTCAGGATTGCGTGCAAATATTGACTGTAGTGTGCAGGGACAAGGGCCGGGAGAGACCAACTACGCAACCGAGCCTGAGTGAATTTTATAAATAATGGTAATCACATGTGACACCGCTCACAGCAGGGGGGCTAGTGGCCACTCACAGCCTCATACTAGATTGTTATTCCGGAGTGCAGCAGAGAGAGCCACAGCTGAGATCCAAAGTAGCAGTAGATGAGCAGGAGGGGGCAAAAAAATGCCCTGATGCATATGAATTGACAAATGTCTGTTTTGGCTGCTGAGAATGGAGCTCAATTGTAGGTCTGAGGAAACATCAAAACACAATTCAGGGCTGACATCCAGTGAGCACAGGAGGGGGGAGGCAGCTGACAATGCATGCTAAACATGCTAAGCTAGCTGCTATATCTTCCAAAAACGGCCAAAACAGAAACAAATAAAAGGAAATTAAAATGCAAAAAATATAAACAAGTATTCATTTGTATATTGATGCTCATAAAACAAGTTATCAATCATTGATTTCAATTACAAGCAAAACCCAAACCGATTTTGAAACTGATTAGGCTCAAATCTTTCAGGTTGTTCTTCAAGACCACACACTTTTTTATTTTTCAAACCTGTTAAATGTTCTGGATTTGTTTTCAATACTCCTGCATTTATGATAACTCTTGTGTTCCACAAGAAAACTAACAGAAGAAAATCCAACAAATTTGGCATACTTATTTATTAAATATTCACACAATATTTGAAGCTCTTTGTTGCACTGAAATGCTCAATTCAGTGTTTTCAAAGCACCAAATTACAGTTCAAGTTGTCTCAAAGCAAAACACAAAATGTTTGAAGTCTAATTTTCATTAAAACTTTATAAATAATATAATTCCACACATTTACTTACCTATATCAAGTTTAATTTGATTATGCATACTTTTTCGTTTACTTAAAATTTGTTGTGTATTCTTTTTTGTTCCGTTGTTTTGAATTTGTTTAACAAGTTGCCAGCCAATAAAACAAGTGGCTTTTCAAAATATTTACTGATTGTAATTTTTGTATTCAGATCTTGGTAAAGTTTGCAATTATTTCTTCTTTAAAAACGTGTCTGTTGAATTCAAAATATTTCTTATTTTCTTTGATTGTAGAATGGGTTTGTGACCAGAGTCGTGTGACTTCTTGATGCCATTCTTTTAACCACTCTTAAGCACTTACTGCCACTTCCACTCAGTGCAAAAAATCCAATAAAATGTGTGGATAATAAAACCGTAAAAGTTAGCAGTGAGGTAGGTAAGACGCAGGCGCGTCACACAGGTTTTTCTTTTTCCTTACCCCCCCCCCCCCCCCCCCAAATCCAGCACACTGCGCTGAGAGCCCATTAGTGTTGCTGAAGTGGTAAGTGTGCTGTCTTTGTATAGTCCTTGACTGTTAAATTTAACACAAATACTACGGGTGTCCTATGGGCACTTACATATCACCTTACACATCACTTACACAACCCATGCGTAGAGCCTTTGTCAGAAAGAGGGCCACATGCAAACCCTTACCAATGAATGAACAACAGCGTCACCTGTACGTCATAAGTGCAAGCACAACAATGGTACGTTCCATTTTCATGACATTCTTAAGGTGGCCGCATGAGCCTCAATGAAACTGCAAGAAACACTTTAAGATACCGTCACTTGTGCATTTGGTGCCAATCCAAAACCTGCATAACCTGTACGGATCAACCCCCCAATATAGGTGCATGTGACCAAGGCTTTTTATCACATTAATAATCATAAACTTTATCTGTTGATAAAGTTGTTTCCATTAACAAACATTTTATAGCTGGAAACAATTTATATTCTAATATTATCATTATCAGCTTGAGTAGTGACTTTATCCATGGAAGTGCAGTTGATAAAAATGATCCAAACAACAGAAGAATGCACACACTCATATCTCATTCAGACAATAATCACCCAACCATAGATGTTACAAACATTGTTCAATGAAGTGCAGTTCTGACAAGCAGGGTGAAACGCAAACTGTATATATGTGCTGGTAATGGTTGGGAGTGGTGCCTTTTGCATGTATTATCTGCACCTCTCAGACATAGTAATTGAAACTCAGTGCTGTTATGAGTCTGGCGAGAGGCAAATAAATGCATCTCCCCACTGCTAATGCTGAAATCCGATCCTGTCTGCAGATATTTACTGTGGGCTGCGTGCTGGCTGTGCCCGTAAGCCTGTGCATTACCCCTGATTCATCAGGCTGTTTATCTCTCCAAGTGAACTTGAAAAAAAAAAGTCCTGCAGTAAATTCCCATTATTAGATGAAGTGTGAGGAGGTCATGGGAAGAGAAAGGAGACAGACAGCATGGCTTTGATACAGCGGCAGGAACCCATCAGACAGTGGGTCTCGTCAGCCGGCGGATCATTAGTTCCTTCACTATGAGAGGGTGTTTTTACAGTTTGCAGAGAGTTGATTTACTTTGATCAATGAGGGATCTGTCTCTGATGAGCAAAGACACAGTAAATTTTCACTACAGTGATGTTACTAGCATCATGGTTCCTGTTCTTTTAGGCCAACAAAGAGTTTACGACAAGCTGCTTCACATTAGACCTTGGCACAGATGGTTCAGGTTTTAAAATTTCAACCCTGGAGTGTTGAAACATCACCGCACAGCTCCATAGTTGCCATTTCACCTGTTTACGTCTGACAGGAGCTGGGCATAATTAGACTTTCTTAGGCATACTAGTGAATCTGGCAACAAAAAAACAACAACTTGTTCAGTGGTAACTTTTGATGATTATTTTACACAAGAGCAATTTATGTTTTTTTAAGGATAATAGAAATATGTCTTCAAGTATTATTGGTTAACAAAAACAAACAAAAAAAGCAAAAAAAAAAACGATTTAATAAATTGTTTGTACTGTAAATGTTATGTCAAACCTTAAGTAGACGTGTTAATCAGGAATCAGGAAAACTTTATTGTCATTTTATCATGATAAAACGAAATTAGGCTCTCTGGTCCCGGGCCAGCCGTTTACAGGAACTCAACTGGATAAAATCCCGGTATTTCCAAAAGTGAGGCCCTGTGCTCTATTATTTCCGTTGTTAAACAAGACAACAGAAGCCAGATGGGTCACATGGTGAAATATAATTAGTTATTTTTACCTTCATAAATCAAAAACCTAAGACATCATTTATCAAAAATTCCCAATACAACTAGGGACACCTTAAACATTTGCGTTACAGTTCCCATTGTCTCACCAGTCACATGAACACATGAAGCTAAGTATGCATGGGGCACGTTCACATGCACCATCCACATTTAGTAATTACAGAAAATAAAAATAATAATAAAATAAAAAAGTTGTTAATGTATTTTAATAATTGTTTGCACCATTTAATTGTTAATATTTTTTTAATAGTAAAAGTAAATAAAACACAGTTTTGCAAAATAAACTTTGAACAAAGTATTGCTTAAGATTGATAAATATTTCAATAAAGTATTTTTATTTTAAACTTTTTTTTTCATTTCTGTCTTTATTGTTTATTCCTTTGGGTTTGCGACAAAAAAACTGGTATCAGCTTGATTTTTCCCTGTAAGTTAAACCCTTATATTTAATGTTATTTTAAACCTAATTAATTATATTTTGCTGTTTTTATTTCTACATTTTCATGATTTGTTTTAGATAACGGCATTTACATCAGTTGTCCTTCTGGGAATTTAAATGACACTTTGGTTGTCTCAGTCTTTTAATGCTTTAAGTATCAAACTTTTTTCTCCTTAAATTCGTCATATAAAACGGAAATGCTGATTTTTATTTTTGTCTGATCGTTACGCTCCTTTCTCAGTGGCTACTTTACCTACATTCAAATGTTATTTTCTGAAAAAATAAAGATTCCTGTGGTGAGAACCAGCCAGCTGAATCAGAAGTTGGACAACCAGGAGGATGACCACTTGGCCTTTAAATTCCGTCCCAGGAGAACTCCTCCGCCCCTCTCAGTGTCTCTGTGTCTTCAAAGTAGTGTGGCACTCCGGTGCCATCACTTGCCTTCTTTCGATGTCACGTTTGACCTCTTTCTTTTGCCTCTGCTAAACACAGGCAAGCACGCGATGCTCTGCTGCAGGGAGGATGCTGCCTATCGTGTTATTTATAATGCATGTGTGATTGCATGTGATCTCATGAGTTCTAGCTCAACAGCACTGTTAAAGATGTAATAACATACATTTATCACATTTTTTGTTTGTTTGTTAGTTTTCACTGATCAACTTGATCACCACTTTGGTTTTTCTGATATTGAAGGAAAACAAACGAAACCACTAAGCTAAGTGAACCTTTTGTTCATAAAACTGCAATCTCAATATAGAGGAAAAATAACTCCAAAACTATTGCTTTTATTAAATTCGCACAGATAAATGAGTCTGAATGTCACAGTGGAAGCAATCAGATTATGCTTTTAACCATGTTTGTTGGATTCGTTTGCCATTCAGTCTCCACAGGTGTAGATGAAATGAGCTCTGGGAATTATTCTGTTTAGAAAACACACGACCGGCTTTGCTGACACCATTCTGTGTGTAATTACTTTTAGAGGTTGCACAAATAACAGATGGGAAGGTGACCTTTTCACAATATTTATTTATGCTTGAATTGAATCTGTTCCTGTCCTTTGTGTAAAAAGAATTGGGAAAATGCTGAAATATCAAAACAAGCGGGCATTTGATAAAACATGCAGCAAGCAATGAGATGCTGGGAGGTTGTCTTGACACATTGATTTGAGCCTGACAGGGTGAACGTCTAAAAGAAATAATTAAAAATAAATAAATACAACTGTTTAAAAAAATCTTATTTGCATGCATATTAACTATATATGTGTTGCAATATTTCAGACATTTAGCTCATTATTCCTTTTTTTTTATTCAAATGACCTTACAAAGTCCTGGTTTGGACCTCCTCTGTTCGACCCCAACCAAGCTGGAAAGACTACCAACGCACCCTGCTGCTCTGATGCAAGTCGTCACTCATGACATCCAAACGGCAATTTGTCACTGAAACTCTCAAATTTCCCAGCATTGTCGGTCCCCCCCTGCGAGTTAGAGCTAATTCATACATACTCATCAGCTTATCTCTCCTCCTTCTCCCACTCATGTCTCCTCCCATCCCCTTTAGGGCTAACTCAAAGCTAATTTGCAAATCTCAGCGGCAGAGGAATTGATGTCTCATCTTTGAGCTAGGTAACAGAATTATGTGAGTAATGAGAAAGGGATGAAAGAAAAATTACAGGCAAGGAGAGAGGCAGAAAAGGAGGCAGTTGGATAAAAAGTACGAGTTGCTTTGTCGTTTTCTTTTTTTATCTCCTTAAAAGCAGTTTATAACACTGAATTTCCCATTGTAAAGGTGCAGACATGGAATTCTGTGACATTTACATAGCAGACCTGGTAAAAATAAATAAATAAATAAATAAAACGTATAAAAAATGGATACTTCAGAAATAGAATATACAAGTAGAGTTTTCGGTCTTTGAAGAAAATGGCACATTAGATTATATAAATTTGATTTAAGGCAAAAAATTGATACAATCTTTTGTAAATCCTGGCACTGCCGGATTGTTTTTTTTACTTTATAAACACAATAAATACAATGTCGGCGGCGCTGCAGCACAAACTGACAGGTGTAGGACTTGATAAAGTGGTAAGTTACAGGGCGCTGTCTCTTTGCCTGATACACATGGAAGCCGGGGGAAAGTGTCAAGTGAAACATCAGCCAAACTGGGATTGGAATGCATGAGTAGACTGACAGATCCTGTGAGGAATGAGTGCAGTTTAATAATTATCATCATATGTCAGTTTTGGGAATTTCTGCACTATTTATTCTGCTTCAAAAAAGCTCGGCAGAGAGTGAATTATTAGTGAATATTGCAGATTCTAAAAGAAAGCAGGAGTGGAAATCACGAGCCAGTCAAAAGTTGATGGGGTCTAATTCCACCATTCAGGAAATACAACAATGTGAACCATAGATGCCACCGTGGATTGAAGACTAACTCTGGGATGCAAGGAAACACTGATTGCCCCTCAAAGGGATCTTGAAGTTATTCTATTCAAATTTAAAACATGCTGTTTGTGATTTCTTTTTCTAAGCTCCAGTGATGTGTGTAGCCCTTAAAGTCCCACTCTGATGGAAATGTTTTTTTTTTTTTTAACATGTTCTTGTGTTTTATTTTTCTGATGATGGAGGACACACATAAAGAAAATTAAGATTAAAATTGCATTACTGAGTATTTATTTATTTAAATCGTTAAGGATCAGGAGCAGATGCAAAAATGCCGTTTGAAAAAAGAGCATATTTGTTACGTAGAAAATACTCTGGGTACCCCTCCCTGCTCCACTCTATTCTGTCACAAGTGGGTACTTCCCACTGGTTACTTTGGAACTTTTATAGAAAAACGAACAGCTAGTCATTAGTTAGCTCATTCATTATATTTTTCACAATAACCATTCTTGCTCTTATGCCTTTTTTTAACATGTTCTTTTTCTGTAGTTCAAGTTATTATGTTATAAACGGACAAATCTGGTGTCTCGATGAAAGTATCTGGTCTTGTTGAATGTGCGACATGTTCAATTGGCAGATTCTCCCGAGTACACGTTCAAGCTCACTCCTGATTGGCGAGAGTGGTTGCCATAAAACAAAGAGTCAGACCCCCTAATCCCTGCTGACTGATATCATCTGGCTCCAACATGGAAAAAAATGGCGACTGAATTAACTTAATTTGGTTGGAACCAAAAGTAAGCCATTTCCTATGGGTGATGTCATACTCACTTGGTCCAGTTTTCTGATACAGTCAGTGGTCCAAACTACTTTACATCATATTTTATACCTGATGTACTGCTGTTAATGAAAGAAAAAGACATTAAGGTATACATATTTTCTTGCTTGTTTGTGCTCAACATTATACCTCTATCTACCATGATTAGTATTTCTAAATGGATCTTCCTACCTGGTTACATAAAAGTAAGATAACAAAAATCCATAAGCAGGAATAATGTTTGAAGTAAAAGTGTGATGTCATCGCAGTAATTCAACTTTTGATTTTTAGGAAGATACTCACCGTGACTTGCAAACATGTGCATGCATATTCAGGGGGATTTAAGTAAAGTATGCACCCTAGCAGGTGTGAGTGTGTGTTCCTCACTTGAATGCCCCCAACTGAGCAGGCATCTGTCTGCCTAAGGGCTCACAGGTAATAACACTAAAAGTCTCCACCTGCTGCGTGAAATTAATTCAGTGCTGCACTCACACTCTCTCCTCACACAAATCAGTTGTGTTAATATTGCAGGTTACCTCTCGCAGCCACCCAGGAGGTCTCACAAAGCTCTAATTAGGTGAAGGGTGGACTGTCCAAACTCCTATCAACACACCCCAGTGACCTGTCATTGGGCTACTTACCTGGAAGTGCACATAAGCAAAAGGTCAGTAATTTTCTCATGACTGGAATAGAAACAAGGATGGAGAAGTAGACTGCAATATGGATATCAACTTCAGTTCAGTTTACAGCAAATGTTTATTCAGTAATGGTCATTATGATTATCGGCCCCTCACAGGTAAAAACAAAAGGCCTTACAATCTATTAGGAATGAATTTGCCCCAAAAGTACTCGCATATTTTTCTCATAAGATAGAACAACAAACCAAGCCTGTATCATTTACATTGAACATTAAAATTCAAACATGCTAAAAAGTAAACAGGTGGAAGGTCACAAGGGCCAGAGTATGTAAATCACTTGATCACCTGTTGGCCACCATTAACCTTAGTGCACTTAGCCAAGGGTAAGCAGGAAATGTATTATTGCATGTCAAACATGGTTGAAACCAACACAACCCCAAGAACACAAGTCGGGCATCACAATAACTGAATGTTCAAACTGGAGAAGAACTGCACCAAAAAACAAACAAACAGCCATATGACCAGCAAACTGTGATTTCCCTCTAATATTAAATGAATGGTATTTTATTTTTGTGTTTCTCCATTAATCCTGAAATATTGTTTTTGTAGTAATCATTGATTTTAAGCAATGTTTGAACACGTATTAAGATACATTCTATACATTTGGCAAGGACACATGACTCATCTCCTGTGTCACTGTAAGTCTGTGAATATCAAATCAACTGTGGCTCTAGCTTGGACAAAGTCAATATACATCAGTCTTTTTTTTAAATAAGTCTAAGTTGAAAGCTGTAATTGGGTAATAAATGCACACAGGGGGGCAAAATAGTATATTAATCACCTATTGTGCAAGTTGTCCCATTTAGAAAGATGATCTGTACTGTTTCTTGAAGGTAGAATTTAACTAGAAGAGACTTTAACTCCTTCCAAAGATTCTTTATTAAATTACAGTCTAGAGTCTGGCTTGTCTCCAGAACCTCCAGAATCCAGAAATGCTTTTTACATAGTCAGTCCTTTGTTGTCTGGGCAATGTGCTGAGCCATAAGTTGTAAATGCAATCTTCACTACACTGATGACTACTCTGAATTTGTCTTTTTGTTTTTGGCCTAATATTATGACCCGCACAGGGATTGACATGTATGTATGGATGCTGTGGGTTTTTGGGTTGTCCAAGCCCATGGAGGGTCATAAACAGGTGAGGGTGCATTTTAAAGGGTGCACAGACGTTTGTCTTTCAGTTCCCTTGAAGCTCAAGCAGCCACCTCAAGGGACGTCATGAAAATGGACCGTGTTGGTTAGTGTATTTGGAAGTATCTGTAAGGCAAATGTAAGTTGCATGGACCTATGATGTAAATGTGATTCTGTCATGTGTGCAATTATGGTACACTCTAATCATTTATAAAGTGCAGACAGACCTTATCCACCCGATAAGGGCAGTTGTGACTAAGGCTTTATTACAGATCAGTGTTCTTGTCCCCTTTGCAGAAGGGCAGCCCAAAAGAATAATATTCACAAAGAGGGCAACTGGCATTTATAACTAAGAGTTCCATTTTGGTCCAATCTGACCACATGCCATTCTCCCAATCCTCCTCTGGATCATCCAGATCATCTGTGGCAAACTTTAAACAGGCCTGGGCATGTACTGGCTTAAGCATAAGTGTACTGCAGGATTTGAATCCATGACGTCATAGTGTGTTACCAATAGTAACCTTTATTACTGTTGTCCCGGCTCTCTCTGGGACATTGATTAATGATAGGAATAATAATGGATTCGATTTATCTGTGCTTTTCCAGATGCTCAAAGTTCTTACAATGTGTCCATTATTCATTCACTCTTCATTTATACTTGGTGATGACAGAGGCGTGGCTGCCAGTTCAGGCCTACGGTTCCTCTGACCATAACTTGGACATTTATACACATTCATACACCAGTGGAACCACACTGGAGCCAAGGAGCGTGAAGTGTCTTGCCCAAGGACACAGTGACAGTTGACTGAGGGGAGCGTGGATTGGACCGCTGACCCTTCGATCATTGGACGACCTGCTCAACCGCCTGAGCCACTGCTTAGTTCCTCCCATGTAGTTCTGAGGATTTTCTGTACTCTTACATACATATAAATCGTTTACAAATCAAACAATGTGATTTTCTGTAATATTATTTATACATTTGTCTCTCACATTTGAAGTGTATTTACGATGAACACTGAAGACCTCTCATCTTACAACTTGCAGAATCGGTGACTGCCGGGTTGCCCCATTATGTATAGACAGACAGACCGACCCAACATCTGCTTTTGCATTAGCAGGTATGCTATCTAGTTGAATAAATATAGTCCAGTCAAACTGTAAATACTGGTTAAAGATGCAGCCCATTCCATTCTTCTGTAAGAATGGATTTGATATATTGTTAGGGTTTTGGTTTTTCCTATTAAGAGTCTTGTGATTTAAAATGTCATATAAATAAAATCGATACACAGACGTATAAAGAGAAGGTGATGGAAACAAGGAAACGAGGGAGGCAGGGAGCGAGGAGTTTTGTATTTCTGTAAGCCTCTGGGCCCTTCTTTCAACACAGAATCAATGTTTCTCCACTTAGAAGTAAATTGAAACAGTCTTTTCATTGAGTCACCACCATTTTAATTTTTACCTGAAGGGGTCAGGGAAAGGACACTTTAGTGATGATGAAAGACATTTTCCCATTTCCACAGCTTGGTCACGCTTTGACATGTCATTATCTCATTGACTTAATACATGGAATCTCCTTCTGTCTCTCTGCCTCTCGTCCATCACCACCATGTCATTCTCGCTCATTCACTTGCTTCATTCTTCTCTATTTACCACACATACATTGGCCTGAAGATCTCTCCATGCTTTGCCACACTATATTTCTTCCATACCTCTCATGCTGGTTCCTCGTTTTTCCATCCTTTAATATTTTCTCCTATTACTTTGTCCATTCACCTCTTCTCAATGTCCTGCCATTTCTTTTCAGATCCAGACTCTCACTCCTTTAATGGACTCCATCAGTCTCCCCATAGAGTGTCTTCCCTTTTATAATATTATCCTCTCTCTTTGTCATTTTTCCTTGCACCTATAAGCGCTGCATTTCTTTAATGTGCACCATTTCCTCCTTTCTCCATTTAGACGTGATTCTGATACAAGAATGAACATCCCAGCTTAGAATGTTGTATTTCTTGGCCTCTTTTTACTGTCAGAGAAGCATTATACCTTGAAAGCTTAAACGACCAGAGTAAAGTTTATTTAAATAAATAAATAACTTAAAAGGAAAAGAAAAGCAGAAGCTTGTAAATTTTTAAAATTGTTAGGGCAGGACCAGGATGGAACAAATTCTATGGTGTTAAAGCCACAAAGATGCTGAGACCATTAAGCCCCAAGTGATGGAACATTTTTGGGAAGTGAAATAAAATTTACTTTAATCTACGGAAGGAAAGAAACTTTTACAGAAATATAAAAAGTAATGAAATGATAACAACTATGTGCATTATTTAATAATTGATTATAACAATTGTAACACTTCAATTAAGATGTGATCTATCTTAGATATTTAATATAGGATGGCAAATACTTTAATTACATCTAGTAAAAAAAATAAAAAACAGGAGAAAAAATACCTTTCAACAGCTTTTTTTTTAAAAGAAAATATCATTAAATGTTAATTAATGCTCATCTGATAAAATAAAAAAGAGGATAAAATGCATTAGAATTCGTGTTTCTAATTACAATATAAAAGAGAAATCTTTTTAAGTCACTTTATGTCATGTGCAAAATGAAAATGTTCAAAAACCAAAATACTTTGCTTTAGACATTTGAGAAACATGTTTTAACAATTTCAAAAGGAGTGATAATAGCAATAATAATAGAAAACAATCTAGAAACTGATGCAAAAAAAGTTCCAATAAATGAAGAAATAAAACATTTAAAAATAGTTTGTAAACATAGTTTCAAACAAATCATAGAAATGTATAAATGCATTTATTATAGAGCAATAATATGATTTGTAAGAGTTTTTATATACACGATATTAGGCAAACACCATCAGTATTACTTTATTTTTGGAGTCATTTTACACACAGAGCTGCTGTCCCTACAACACAACAATGAATCACTGATCAAAAATTTAACCAATTTTAAAACACACCTGGTGCACCTTTACCAAACCTAATTAAACCCAATTAGCCAGACAAATGATCTTGTCAGTGCCAGAAGAGAATAAAATTCTAAGGGTGTGTAAACATGCAGCAGTGCTGTTTCAGCATCATAAAACATCTACAGCCCTCATCGGTGCAATGGAGAAGGCTGTTAATCAATGCTGCCAGCTCATTTGAACAAAGCAACAACGCTGAATCTACCTTTATTGTTTCATCCAAATGTCTATTCATTTTGACTTATAATATATTTGAAAATATAATGTCAACTTTTTGTAGAACTTAAAGTTTTAATTGTGTTCACACTAAATCCCAAATGCAAAACAAAACAAAAAAAGCAATTCAATATTTTGTGCACTAAAAATGACAAAAAAAGCAGTAATTAATGTGCTGCTTACCCCACTCTAGTGGGAAAACCTTCAATGATGTTTTTTATTTATTTGTTTATTATTTTTTCTGAATTTTCTTGCATGCAAAACATCTTGGACAGCTATACTTACATGTTGCAATAGCAAAAAAAAAAACATATATCCTGGGAGCGGCTCTTTCTTGGCTCCTCTCTCTTTGTGTGGTGTGTGGGGCCTGGAGGGGTCAGCTTTTCAGGCGATGGGACTTGTGGGCTGGGGGACGGTTGCTTCACCAATTGGGGGCCAGTCTAGCTGCTGTCCCCGACTTACCTTCTTCCTCATAAAATCACTTATTAGGGTGCAGTGGTCAGTGGTCCCCCTCCCATGGCTGCCGCATGGATACAGGCCCCTTCCCTCTCCCTTTCATTTGCACTTCGGACATGTAAGACCCTTTTAGGGGGGGGGTGCTTGGACATCACTGCCAGTAAACAGAAGAAGTACTCTCCACCAATTTTAACTGCACCCTTTAGTACACACACCCTTTACCCCTCATACACTCCAACACAGAGACATACACAAAAGTACTCATACAAGGAAGGAGGGACATCTGATCATCTGTCCCGTACCCCATCCCTGGCGTGGGGACCAGGCCATCTGCAACGGGGGCCATGTCCCTTGGGTGCTGGTTTCCTGGGCCCGGCGGCCCTCTCTCCATGCAGGGAGAAGGATCCCTGAGTTCTCTAGCAAGACCAAGAGCCGGGGATCTCATCACATCTGGGCCTGGGGGTGTTGGTGTCCCTGTGGTGTGGGATCTGGTCTTTTCCCTTGAGAGCCGGCCTTGTCCGAAATTTCAACAATGGGTGAGCCTGGTCGGGCCATATTTGAGGACCCCCCACTTCTCTTGGGCGTCCTTTAGTTTCCCTTCTGATACTCTTACATGCCTCTCTCTTCTTCCCTCCTCCTCTTTCCGTCCGGTCCAACAAAAAACGGTTACAAATATATTTTTTATAAATAAAGTTGAGTCTAGATTGCGGGTTATAAAATGTTATGAAATATACACCTTGTGTGCATATTTCATAACGCGCATGTTGTAAAAGTAAAATATGTCCAACACAGGAGGCCTTCAGCTCCTATCTGTCTGCCCAGCTGTTGGACAGGACAAGATAAAGAAAAATAAAAAGTTCAATATGAAAGAATGTAAAACCAAATATTTCCAATTTTTCCATTAATTTTTAAGCCTATTTTTAGTATGACCTTTTTTTTCATTTACGATCAGATTTTATTAAAGCAAAGCAACAACTGAAATTAAATGTTTGAACTTTGGCTTGAAATACTGTAAACACTGTTCTACGGGGTGCCTCATGGCTCTATTATTGGTACCATTGTCTTTATTTTCACTGCTAATAAGTTCAACCACTGCTAAAAATAATGTATCTTTACACACTTAAACATTTTAGCCACAAATTTCTTTGCTATTGAGCCAAAAAACCTACAGTTTTTTATTTTACCATATTAATGACATAAAATGCAGTGTTCTAACTTCTATAGTGGCTTTTTGTGTTCCAAATCCTTTTTAAAACTACGGTACATTTAGGGGATTCCTGAAGCATAAATCCAAATCCTGTATATTTCATTATCCCTTGCAATAATAGCTGTTTTATGGTTAAACTGAACTTTTACTACATCAGTCACTCTGCTCAAATCACAGAGTCTTCTGCCTTTCAGTTTCTCCCCTTTCCATGTTGTAAAGGAGATCAGTGATCTATGGCTGTAGAGAAAAGGAGGGCCACAGTTTAAGCTTCTTGCTCCCAGAGTAATTAAATAAAGCTTTAAAATGTAAATATACTATAAAACAATATTGAGCGCCACTGGTTTTAATTGAAGCCTGTCATGAATGCTTGATTAGACTATTAATTTTGACTGATGGTTCACTTTGACCACATGATCACTGCAGCAGGCAAGATCATAAAAAAACCCTCATACTTATGCTTATGCACAGACATGAGACAATATATGGGTGAGACAATAACCTTTAAAGATTAAAAATATACAAGCAAAAGCTATATTTTTCATGCAAATCTTGTCGATTTTGGAGCAATTACAGAACAAAAAAGTAAAACCTAAGTAAGATGGATCTTCTTAAAATAAGGGGATAGATGTTCTTTTTCATTTGACTTTGCAGTTTTAATATCAGAGTATTTTCTTTGATCCTCCTTTGACATTTTTTTTAGATAAAAAGGTTCCCAGTAGATTTTTAATTATGATTAGGAAGTTTTTAACCAAAATCCTACAACCTAAATGTCTTTAAAAAAGTCACATTTCATGTTTATCTGAAACCGGTGTTTCCAAAAGCTCCCCTGCATGGGTGTGGTCGTTGGTGCTGAGCTGAGTAGCCCTGCCCTTGATCCTCCCTATCTGCAAGCTGCGTCTTTTATGGGGGACATGCGTTTTGTCAAATTTCGCTTTTTTCCTATTTTTGATTTTGCTGAACACTCTGAGCGTGATTTAGCGTGATAAAACTGCCTCAGCCAGAAAAGTTTTCGCATGCGTTGTGTGTCATATCCCTTTTTTACTATCTTTGATTTTGCTGAAATTAGTTTCAGTTTAGCACGACAAAGCTTCCATCAAACAGCTGCTGATTGGTCCAGATTCCAACCAATCAGGTGTCTCTGTCTCATATTGAAGGTGCTTGGAGGCAGACAAGTGCTTTGGACTTTGTATCGTTTCTTGTGGCCCGTTTCTCTCAGAGTAAAGCCCAGAAGGAGCAGCAAAGCAGCTAAAATAAAACAGAGTTTTGTATTTATTTGTTGACCAACGTGGTTAAAATGTCTATAGCAGAAAAAACGTCTGAGCGCCGACTTGTCTAATAGGAAGTAACACTTTTTAAGATTTATATCTGAACTAATGTTTTATTTTAATTAATAAATGTTGAAATATTAAGAGAAAACAGCATTTTTTCACAAGTATTTTTTTTTTTTTGGGAGAAATGCTCACGAGTCCTAAAACACAAGACACTGTGAAAATTAATATAAAAGTTAAAAATGCTTCTTCTGTAAATACATTGAGTCTGCTGTGGTGAGCCATCATTCTTTTGCTTTTCACTGCTGTTAGTCCAATCCCAAACCCTTGTGCATCATAAAATAATATGTGCTTTAAATCTTTTATTGTTTTGTTTTAACAAACAGATCTCAAAGAAAATCACACTTTTTACCAATATTTTGCTCTGCAGGATTCACAGATCACACACAGGCCTGTTGATTTAATGTCAGCAGATAAACTTGACAGTTTCAGGAGATCCTCGGCCATAAATTCACAAATCTGACTTTGAAATGTATCGATGCTAAAAAAGAAAGAAAGTATGAATTATTGTTAAAATGATAAAAAATGAATATGTCTTCATAAACAGACAAAATTGAGGGTGTTTCTGAGCCTCGATAGCAGACACCATGTTAGATAAATGTGGCGATTTAATTGGTTAGTATCTGGACCAATCAGCAGCTGTTTGATGGCGGCTTTGTCACGCAAAACTGAAACTTATCTCAGCAAAACCAAAAATAGGAAAAAAGTGATATGACACAAATCGCATGCGAAAACCTTTTTGTGTGGCAGTTATGTCAGGCTAAGTCGCGCTCAGAGTAGTCAGCAAAATCAAAGTCAAGAAAAAAGCTAGATTTGATAACAACGTATGCGAAAACGTGTATAGCAAAAACAAAAAGTTGTTGAAAGCAAAAAAAAAAATTGAAAGCAAAATAAAAAAATAATTAAAAAGGAAATATTTAATATTTTCATTAGCAACTTAGAACGTTTTGTGTGCAATGTGGTTACAGAAATATCCCTCCATAGCGGGATAGGATAGTTTTCTTGTTTTCAGGCAATAATACAAAAGGTCCCCCGATTTTATTCTTGTTTTTAGTTTTATCCTTTCTGCTTAGAGAGAAAACACAAATGCAGAGAACACATTGGGGACGTTAAGTCTAATTTTAAATAAGTGCGGTGAACAACAAAATTCAGCCTTGGACGCAGTTAAAATGTGTGTGGGGAATGCAGCAATGTGCCATCTTCTCTTGTCCTGCAGAACCGCATCTTGTTTACGCTGGACGGAGCAGTTTCAGGGAGTTTGAGCATGCACTACTAGTAATTGTGACATCACAAAAGCTCGCCGAGCATTTAAGCAACAGTTTGATTGACAGCGATTTAAAAGGAAAATTACTCAGAAATGCCAAAATGTTATTATTTTTTTGTCATAATTGTTTTCTTACATAAAAAAATGTCACACATACATGTCAAAAACTCAACAAAATTAAACCATTTTGGTGTTTTTTTTTAAAAAATAGGAAAAAAACTTTAAAAAAAAAAAAGATTAGAAAGTAGTAAATTATCTGTCCATGCATTAAGTCATTTTTACTTGACGACAAATCTTGTAATAATATATCAAAATCTAGAAATGAGGAGTTGCTAAAATATCTTGAATCACTAAAGCTTTTAAATCTTGCGAGAATCATATTTTGCCCTGTAGGTAACTGTGCTCAAAAACAATTCATTTTTTGCTTTCCACTGTAAAAAGACAAAAGCTTCCATTTTAAGGCAATAAAAACCCTAATTGTAGCAGGCGCAACATTGTTTGCTTATTCCTTTTTGGCATTTTGTTCCTTATTTATGAAGCTTTTCTGTATTTGAATTTTTTTCCATGTGTTGGGGATTTCACAGCTTGGTTTTGTTGTTTTTTTTTCTTAGCATGTTATTTGAGTTGCATTTGCTATCAAACTTCAGATGGTTCATGTAAAGGAATTTATTTGACTAATTTCAGGTTTGTTGAGCTCGATCCTAATCATATTTGCCACTTTTTTTTTCGTTTCACTTTTTTTTTAAAAAAAAATGGAATGAAGGTGTTTAAAGAACAACAACAACAATTTGTTGGCAAAAGTTGGTAACTTTTTTAAAGAGTCATAAGAAAAATGTAATTTGGTGAAACAACTCATTTGGGTTTAGGCCACAATGGGAAAGCTTCTAACATCTGAACCCCGTGACTTGTCTTATCTCTGTAGGATAAAGAAGAGTAAAGCTCCCAACCTGCCGTTCGTTTTTACTAATTATCCATGGCTAATTAGGGTGAAGAAAAAGCAATCAAAATGCCCACACCTGTCCAATTACATACAAGTCAAAATGTATGGGGGTTGGATCCAAGAAAAGGTGAGTGATGAGAGTCTCAAGCCTGGACTCTTGGGCTGACAACCTGTTTAATTAGATTCAATAGGAACTTGTTAATTAATTGGTGTTACCATGGTTGAGTGGTATTGGACTCTTCATGGAGTTGATGGCTGCTTTGAAAACCCTTGAAAGACTTTTTGCTGCAGACAGGAGGATTAAAAAAATAGTCTTCAAAAATCTTGAATTTACAGCAAAAAAAACAACTCTTTTTCAGTGAAAAGGTTTCAGTTGTTTGTCTGTCAAACATTTGATGTCAAACAGATTTAACTTTTATACATTGAAGAGGTACATAACCCCCCACTCACGTACCGGTACAATGTTTTAATTATAAATATATTTTTAAAAAAGTACCGTAACACTGCATACTCTTTACATTTTCTAAGGTTGCACATACAAAGGTTTTTATATGAAGATTCATTACTCATATAAAACATAATATGTCTTCTCTGCTGTAACATTTTAATACAAATGTTTAGAAAAAGCACAAATGTTGTTTCTGATTTTGTTATATCAAACTATTTGACCAAATATAAGGACAAAAGACACATTAACATTTCTCATTTTTAAGACGTTTGTTCTATTCAATATTGAAGTTTTTTCTTTTTTTTTGTTTAGTGCCCAATATAGATTTATAAAATATCAAATATTTAATGCTTTGCCAAAAGAAGTCAGTTCACTACATATATTTAAACTAATTTAAAAAATAAACAAAATGTTATAAATAGAATAAAAGCTCTCTATGTGTAAAACCCCCAAAATGTGAAGCTAGTAAATACTGGAGGTCATTTTTTTGTGAAAATGTAAATCAGAGCAACTATTTTATTTTTACAATAAAACCCTTTCAACATTGTTACCATCTGGAAGATTCCTGTGTCATTTCCACTGAAGAAACCCTGCTGGTTCAATAGCAAAAAACAGCTTTGCAATAGGTGGATCTCCAATGTCTTATCAGTGTGTTCCAAAGGGATTCCTAAATCTGGGACGTTTTTCTCACTGGGATCAGTATTGGCATTTGAAGCCATCCTAACAGCAGCTGCTTTGGGCCTTTTGCTTGAGTGATTTTAGTATTGCAAGGACCTTAACTGAGATCAGCCAGAAATCAACCCCATCTTTAGCTCAAAGAAGTTCCTAATGGTGCTGCCACTTCTGTCTCTTTTTATTTGGCGTGAGTGGAACATTAACTGCTGATAGTGTGTAGAAAGTTGGAAGAAGAGGAGCACACTGTCAAGTGTTTAAGAAGAAAGTATTAGAAATATTGAATCAGAAAAATGTAACCTTTTACCAAATAAACTGCATGGTGGGACTTAAAGGATGTAATGTTCCCAAAAGTGTCAGTGCTTTTTAAGAAAACCAATTAAAAAATGACACTTTCTACTCAATTCTGTTTGAATAATAAAATAAATACTTGGCTATTTTTATACCAATGCATGAATTGGTGCACATTACTTCCTTGATTTTGCATATACAAAGTTGTCTTTATGCAAGTCTTTCCTAGAATTAACCTAAAAAAAATGCATCTAAATTCATTATATTAGATAAAATGTTGGATTTTTTTTGTTGTTTTTGTTTTCTAATAAATGTTTTGTTAATTATATTAATTCAAATAAAAACATACTAAAGATAGCCAAAAAATCCAAATATTACACATCTTAAAAAACCAATCATATAAAGTTTCCAGCAATCAGTCCAACTGTAAATTCTAACCATCTGATGGGACAACATTTTTCTAACTTTCTTTGCTTCATGATTTTTTTTTTTTTTGCATTCCTCGATGCTTAAGAGAATTGTTTTGTTGTTGTTTATAAAACCCAATTACTCATTACTGTTAACCAAGAGTCTCCATTGGCTTTGGTATCAGTCAAGACTTAAGGCTAACTGAACATACAAACTTCAACTACCAATGAAATTTTGAAAAATTATAAGACTTATGGTTTTTGGATCCAAACTGCAAATTAGTTTGGATCCAAACTAACTTGCAGGACAAGTCAGGGTCTCCCTGACTTGTCATGTAAGTAGCAGAGGAAGATGAAGCTGCTCAGTAAACCTCTGCTGTACTGCCTCTGCCAGCTCCCCCCTACAGCCGGCCCACCCCCCCACGTTGTCAGTGTGTTTGGTGTGTGTTTGTTTGGCGTTGTTTTGATCGCCGATGCTTGTGTGTTTGGGCTGTGCTGGCTGGGCGGCGAGCGTGCCCACTGCAGAGCTGATGGCGTGCCAAGTGCTCCCTGCGGGCCGGCTGCGCCTTCCACTCTGCTCAGCCACCGTGAACACCGAGCCGACAGACTGCTGCAGGGAGAACACCACTTTCTTTCTTCTTCCCTTTCTCTCTCACATATACTCAGAGGGCCCTCCCCCCTTATCTTCCAGTTACTCATTTCTCCTTTTAGCTTTTTCCACCTTCTTTCCACTCCTCCAGTCTTTTCCTGGTTTCCACGGAAACAGGCATTTTTATTACAAAGAGAAACTTAAACTTGTACAGATTATAAATTGGAATTATCAGAAAAAGTGGGAACATTGGAAAAATAAGGGTTTTAATACTTTTAAAAAAGCAAATTTCTGTTAAAAAAAATCAATAGTCTCACTCAGATCCCCTTTTGATTATTTTTAAAATCATTCCTATTACACCTTAATCACAGTCTTTTATCTGTGATTAAGGTGTTTTTAGTCAAGATAAAAAAAAAAAAAAACTGTCATTTTCTAGGACATAGTTTCTTGAGAGTGGCAGGAGTTCCTTAAAAATTCGTCTCTACATTGTGGGTGGGACTGTTTGAGCAGAGTTAGTCCGCCCCCACATCCTGTTATCTATCTGTTTACACGCTCTCTCTGTACAGCCCCTCATACCTTCAACCTAACATTAGATGTGGAACTAAAATAGTAGTACAGTTTTAAACCAGATGGCGGCTCGGTTGAGGAAAACAAAGCCATGCATGGATCTATTGGTCTGCAAGTGGATGCATCAGACTGGAGCTTGTGACTTCTAGGTCACACCTACAAGCTTCTTCCACTGGCATTTTTCCATCTGCTCCTGATTTGAATGAAGAAATACTCTGAAATTATTTTTTTGTGTCTTTTATTTATTTATTTTGCCACAAGAATATGTTAAAACACAATTTTCATCGCAGTGGGTCTTTTAGTTATGAACTTTTGACATTGATTAAATTGGATTTTTCACCATTTCCTAAATGGGCCTACAAATATATTTTACTAATATCTGTACTATCTTATTAGTACTAAAGCTTAGAGCTTTGTTTATCTCACGTCACAGCAGTTGTTTGGAGACTCCCTTGGTTTTAGCTGGAACCTCCAGCCCTGACACTGAATTGCAGTACCTACAGTTCATTAACATTTAACTGTAATTACCAGGCTCATTAAAGCATTGAATTAGCAGCAAAACTCTTTCAGCCTCCTCGCCGTGCTTAATCATTAAGCAAATGGAGCGTCTCAAGTTTGAAGTGATGACTATTGTACTGCAAGTTCCAAGACCCCATGAAATGCCACACAGCTGCCCCCCCCCCAAAAAAAAAAAAAAAAAAAAAAGAGGTGGAACAGAAACCTGAAGCCATTTACTTCCACTTGGAGGATCTTTGTTCATGCTGTGATCATCTTTAACAAACCGTCAGCTATGGTTAGCTTCACAGGGCCGGCTAAACAAAGCGCAACATTTGCATCAGTGTTTTGACTATTGTTAACGTTTTGGATGATGACTTTTGGTTTAAAATTGAAAACTTTAAACGCAGGCTGACTTGTTTAGAAGAACAAGGTTAAACAGTTGTGTTAGATTCCATCATCTGAAATGCTTTGAAAAGTAATATAAGATTAATCAGTTTTCTAAGAAGCGGGAACTGTTAGTAATAAGGAGAAAAGCAGGAATTAGTCAAGGCATTCAAATAAACTTTATCCTGTAGATGTCTGTATAAAAATGACATCTTTAAATCAAAAATATCCCCATGCTTGCCTATTCTGAATTATTTTAGACTATTTCCACACTACAAGGCAGACTTAAGTATTTTTTTTTTTTTTTGCCTTATAATCCGGAGCGCCTTAAATGGTTCTGCTTAATAGTGTTTAAAATTAAAAAGGTACATGAATCTCTGTCAAAATGTCAGTCTGTTTTTTTCACGGGTTGCTAACATAGTTAAGTGTTGTTTTAAATATGCTAACGTGGCTAATATGTAGTAGTGGGGTTGGGAGTTTGCAAAGTTACAGTAACGTTTATTTTAGCAGTATAAGTCTGTTTTTTGTTTTTACGTGTTCCAAACAAGGGTTGGGAGTAACAGGTATTGTCAATACGTTGTTAGCATGTAGTGGTGTCTGTGTGTGTGTTTTTTTCCATGCTACTGGGAATTAGTGTAGTAACAGTAATGTTTGTTCTAGAGGTATCATGTTCTAAACGAGGTTGGGAATAACAAGTATTAGGAATACTCTTGCGTGGCTAACATGTGTCTCAAACAAATTCGCTTAATGTATTGCCATAAGACACAAGTTCAAAAATGGACCATTCATTGATGGTGCGCCTTTTATAATGCGGAAAAAAAATGATTAAGCATTTCTTTATAATCATCTAAGCTATTAGATTACAGTTTTCTTTTTTATTGAAAACCTTTGAAACGTCTCTGCTGTTGACAAAAAAAAAAAAAAAACTAGTTGGAAGTAAAACTTGATTGAAAGTCTGCAAAGGCAGTCAGTCCATTTTAGTAAGTTGTTGGTGGAACTATATATGGAAGGGCAGCCACAATGCAAAGCACAACACAACAGTACAAAGCGAAGACATGTCACATTATAAGCGGAGTCATTGCCGTGCAAAGCTACAGAACTGCTTGCGTATTAAACGATTATGATTTCAAAAGTGCAGTCTTGTTTGTAATTAGAGCCCTGCTCAACTTCAGCTATGTAAACAAAACCATAATAGCTTTTTTTTTTTTTTTTTTTTTTTTTTTTACAGAGGACGTAAGATAGTCACTGTGACACAAAAACCAATAAATGATTCTCCGAAAGTGAAAAGTAAAGATTTGGCTGAAAGTGTTTTCATGGTGACAGAAAATTGTTTAATTTGTATGTTTTGTTTGTTACTTAATAGCAGACCAGTCTCCTCAGTGTTGTCACAGCGAGCACTACCTTTCAAAAGCTGTGAGGAATGATTACTTCCATGTCCTAAAAAGCAGAGACAGTAAGTGTGGCTCTTTAGTTGGGGATAACCCCTGATAACAGGGTTGGGTTGCCATGTGCATTTTCCTGAAAAGAAGCAGGAGACAGAGTTAATGTGCTGTATCACAATCTGAAAGACCTGTTTCTATTACAAACCACTCATCTTTAACAAACTCTCATGACTTCCCACCTCCTCTCTTTGGTCTCTATCAGTCTCTCTAAGTCTTATCTATCTCCATTTCATGGTTGTTGTTTTTTTTGTCCTCTATTTGCTTGACAAGACATTGGATAATAACCCTGGAATAGCACAGAGACCGGCAAATGAGTGTAATCAAGCTGTCTTGTCCTGGTGGCATTCAGGTTCACTCATCAAACCCTAATTATCACCCTGGAAACCAATGTTCCGCTTTAATTGTTCTGATGAATGAAATATTACAGAAAGGAGTCGGGCTGCAGCCGAGCGGAATAACAGCTTTTAGCCATAAAACACAGCAGGGTGAAGGGAGAAGGATGAGGAGGAGTGAAGGTGACTGAGGAGGAAAGGGAGACAGGGTGAGAACAGGAGAAATTCTTCCATGAAAAGACCTAATCTTGAATATTTAGCCATAAAAAAAAGAAAAAGGATATAGACTGAAAGCTTGAGGATCCAGTCATTTGAAAATGTTCAAGGGAGGCTCAAGTTTACCACATAGGGTTATTCTGGGACCCTTTAACGGTCACACTCCCCATTGATACTATTTTTTGAGATGCAGTTAAGCACACTGTGTGTTTTAATTATTTTTTAAAACAATTTGCTTTGGTAAATAATTCTTTTTTTTTTTAATGAGCACAAACACAGAAAAAAACACAGTGAGCTCAACAAAGAAGATCAAATGAAGTGCTTTCACTGACAATAACTTCAGGGTTAAGAAACAATTACATTAGAATATCAAGTGGAATCATCCATGCCAGTGATGTGTAACCACTGAAAGAACACTTCCATGGCCACGCACGGCATTGCTAAGGGTTGCTTTCAAATGTTTTTCTATTGTGAGAGTTGCTTAATACATTTTTGAGAAATCAGCAAGCTGTTTTCTAATGAAGTTGCATTTCTGTATGGTTTTAATTCAGAACTGATATGCTGTCAGAAAAAGGGGCGACGTGTGACTGCATTAATGAGCCCGGGTCATTTGTACCCTGTTGCAGACTTAAAATCTGCTTTGTGACAGTTATACTAAGTATTTCATGAAATCAAAATATGCACCACAGGTTAGAATTTGTTTATGTATGTGTGAATTGTTATTGAGCTAAAACAGGAAAAGTTTACTCTTATTCAATGTCTTACAGTGAGAAAAAAAAAATGTGTATTTTTATGAATGCAAACTTCTGGTTTAAACTTTTTCTCTGTATACTGTATATAAAACGCCCCTCTCACCCTCTGCAGGTGGTTTCTAACACAAGCTTGGGTCCTCTACCAGAGGCTTGGGAGCTTGAGGGTCCTGCAGTATCTTAGCTGTTCCTAGCACTGTGCTTTTCTGGACTGAGAGGTCTGAGGTCTTTCCAGGTATCTGTTGTAGCCACTCCTCCAGCTTGGGGGTTACTGCCCCGAGTGCTCCAATTACCACAGGCACCACTGTCACCTTCACTTTCCATGCTTTCTCCAGTTCTTCTCTGAGTCTCTGGTATTTCTCCAGTTTCTCATGTTCCTTCTTCCTGATGTTCCCATCGCTTGGCACTGCCACATCCACCACAACGGCTTTCCTCTGTTCTTTATCCACCAGTACAATGTCCGGCTGGTTCGCCATAACCATCCTGTCAGTCTGGATCTGGAAGTCCCACGGGATCTTTGCTCTCTCATTATTCACCACTTTCCACATATTGTGGACCAATTAGAGAACAGAAGGTGTCCAAAAAGTAACACGACACTGCACCATACTTTAAAGGACTCACAAGCATTTGCCATTTTTGTTGATTTTTACCACAATAATCAAATGAACAAAAAAAATGTCATTGAACTACACACACGCATATTTAAATGAGCATGTCATCTGTATTCTGTAGATTCTCTCTAAGATTCCACTGCATGGATGCACAGATGGGCTGCTGTATGATATGTGTGAAAGGATATGTTTGATTGAACAGATGCTAGCTGAAAGAATAGGCAGAATCCTTTAAAGCAGTGCCGTTGCACATGAAAGTAAGTCAGAGGATGTCAGAGGAACAAACATTTGTGCCAAATGTTCGGTCATATTTTTTTTTATTTTAGCCATGTTCTGTTTCTGTCACTGCACACATGGTTTGAGATGTCAATCAACCTACTGTTTCTGTTTGTGCTGATTGAATTGACTATATTTAACTTTTTGGGTTTTCAGTCCAGCTTTGTCAGGTCATCTGTTGTCATCCCGTCTATTTATTCCAAATGTTTTAGTTTTTGTCATCCTGATTTGTTTACGTTATATTTTTCCATATTTAAATTTCAAATGTTAAGTTTCTGCCATAAACCCAGTTTCCCTGGATTCCATCACGACAGAACCTGACAGTGGGACCAACTATCATTTTCATGTAAGCACATACACTAGGGGAAAATTGGTTGGCAGGACACTTGATCATGGAAGTTTGAAGCTGACCTCCCAAATCAATTTCTTATTCTTTGAGTACCCTGTTGATCCCGAGGGAACATGCAATTGCCTCTCCCAAATCTGTGCTTCACTCTCTCCTTCATCTACACCACCTGCTGCTCCTTTTTTCTGCTTTGCTGCATTTGTTTCTCTGTTTTGGCATTCAGTAGCATCCTACTGAGCAGTTCAGCACTACTTAACAACATGAGAGGTCTCTTTCAAAACAGTAAAAGTAATGATTTATTTTAAAGCACAAAATGTTTAAAACAAAATATTTTAACTCCAAGTATATGACATTAAAAGTCATCCAATGTTAAAAAAGAGAATAGAAAAAACAGAGGTCCAGCTTACAATGGAAATGACCTATAATTTAGTAGATTTTCCTGGGGAGTTCAGTTCACCCCCACTGCTGAGAACTGGCTAAGCTGAGTGCACTTGACTTGCTCCCATTTGTCAAATAAAGAAAATTAGTATAATAGTGCTGTATGAGCCACAAGTACATTGGAGGGCTCTGTCAGTTCATGGTGATAAATCACTGCTAAAATGCATATTCAGAGTCTTAAACTAAGAGGGCAGTCAACATGCTGGGATAACTTCAAACAGCAGGAGCACAGCATAGGGGTGGAAGTACAGGCCCGCAGAGTGAGGGGAATTTTAAATGGAAAGATGATGTGATTGCCAAACTTCCTATCTAATACTACTTGTCCTTGAGCAAAAAGAAGTGGTTTGACTGCCTTTTGGTTTCTCTTTCATGTCAAATGTTGGGCACATCTATGTTGCAAGAATTTAGTTTGGGGTTTTTTCATTCATTAGTGCCATGCAGCACAAGTTTTTGTCCTAAAATTCAGAAATAAAGAAAGGGATAATTGTCTGATGAGTAAAATTTGCAAATAATGTTATTATTTTAAAAATAGGCACAATGGTGATTCAATAATCAATTTTATTTTATAAACATTCACTCCTGGTGCTTAATAAAAAGGTCTGACAAATCCATAAATATAGGAAGGAGTTTTTTGGATGGATCTCCTGTGGTAAAATTTAATTGAAAACCAAATTTTTAATCCATTAAAAACTTTAGATATTAAACGCCTTATTTTTTTCCAGGGATTTCATCAATTAAATTAAGTTTGATTAATTCCAAAGTAGGACAGCAATGCAGAACAGGGTCTAGTCAAAGTTAGAAAGGTTGTTTATGTTGAGGGCAACAAGTCCTTGCCTCTTATCTGCAGTCCAGCTGAGTTGGTTGGTCCGATCTGCGGGCTGTTATCTTGGTGCCCCCACAAACCTCAGCAGCGTATGAGCCACCCTGGTCTTATCAGTCTGTCCTTCCACAGAAGGATCCATGGCCACTGGGCCTTCACTGACCCTGGATCGACCTCTTCTTCGTTCTGCTCCTTTGGAGTTCACAGACAGCTTTCTTTTTTTTTCTTTTTTTTTTCAGACTTTGCTTTTAGCATTTATCTCGTTTAATTAGTGTCCCTAAGCTGCCAATGTCATGGCAAATTTGAAAGAAGGGAACACAAATTCTCCCTTTAGATACATAACATTGAACCACTTTAGGGATAGTTTATTTCAGTCAAAATGTTAATGCATTTAAGTTAAAACTAAAAAGCACATGTTTTCTTTTAAGTCCTGATTTTTAGACCCAGCTGACAGATTAGAGCCAGACGCCAGTTCAGACGAGGAAAACAAAGACATACATCGATCTTTACATCTAGACGTTGAACAGAGAGGTTGTGGGCTGAGCTGCTTATTTTCTACATAACAAATACATTCTTTTTCAAATGGCTCTTTTCTTCCAATCCTGATTCACAACGGTTTGAATAAAGAAAAATTCAGAAAGGCCGTTTCTGTGCTTAATTTCTTTATATATATGTCCTCCATCATGAGAAAAAGGCCTCAAGAATATGTTAAAAACACCAGAAACACCATTTTCATTGGAGTGGGTCTTTAATGCACAGGACTTCAAGGTACTTAAACGTCTGACAAAGTTGACACATTGACATAAAGACTTTTCTGCATTTAATGAAAAAAGGTATTAAATATATGGAAGTGATAAAACAAATAAGCGGCTTGCAACTTTAAGCAATAATTATCTGTAGCCATTAAAGTTGCAGCTGCCTGATATGTCACCTTTACTTTGTCTGAAAGCTTAATGTTATTTGACTCTTAAGAACCATTGGTATTCATGGCGTGTTTCACGTATCCAACACATTTCAGCCAACCAATTATTTCAAAACAACTGAGAGAACACGCTTATTAGAAATGTCACATCACTAAAAACTAAACATGCTCAGTAACTTGGCTTGCAAAAACAAAAAGCGACTATATTAGACCTTTTCTGAAGTTAAATGCTGCCTTCTGTTCTAGTTTTGGTCTATTGAACTACATAAGCACCAAAACATTGTAAACATTTAGTTGAGGAACATATTAAAAAGATAAGAAAAATGAATTGAAAATGCTGACAAAAGAAAAAAGAGATTTATTTAGAAAGAGCATAGAAGAAGAGGTTAAAAGGAAATTAAATGTTATCACTGAGTGATCTTCTACTAGGGTTTCATTAATTCCATTTTTGGAGCTTATTAGAAACAAATACACACACACACACACACACACAAATAATAATTTCTGTCTTGGTATTATCAAACCTGCTAGGAAGCAGCTAATTGAGAGGCTGCTGATATCTCAGGTTATGGTGTGCTGAAGGTGGCTGTAATTATTGAAGTGGAGATGGTGACAGGCCGAATAATGGATGTTGACAGCCACACCCCCATGTCTGTTTGTTCTAATAGCCTAAACATCAGGCATAGAATGGATTATTTATTTATTTTCCAGCACACATACACAGAAACTAGCTTACCTTCCTTCTGCAACTAATGAATTTTATGCATATTAGCACTTGCACATGGCCAAACAGACATCCATGAGTTCAGCTAAAAAACATTTTCATGCACCAAAAGTTTCTTACTTATTGCAGTTGGTTTCTCTTTTCCAGCTATAATCAAATAAAGTCATCCAAAGGGCTTTTTGCAATTTTGAAGACAAAATTTTACTTTTAAACTATAAAAAGTGTATTGTATTAAAAAAAGGGTGTTTTTTGCTCTATTTTTTGTGTTTCTTGTGCTAATTTTTTTAAGTACCAAAGCAAACAACTAAAAACTATCTCGAAATCCTTTACAGGGCCTTTACCGTGCTATTTGTATCAAGTTCATTTTTAATACCATGTTCAAACATTTGCAATTTTGGTACCAAAATTTCTTCCATTGTGTTCTAAAAATCACTTTTAATACATTATTTTTCTCCACAAGATAAAATGGAAAAATAAGAAGTTTATCCTGCTTTTTAAATAAAACTCAAGCTGCTAAAGCATAAAAAACAAATATTTGATAACCTAATGTATTTACATAATTGTTCTTATCAGAAAAAGGAAGGCATAAAACTTTTTTTTGTTAGCTGTAAAAGGCGTAGAGTTTCCCACACTGTCGCCACTCGCTTCTGTGGATACAAACACAGAGTTGCTCTTTTCCAAAGGAAACAACAGGCCTAACAACTTAAAATAACAGCTTCAATTTGTTTGATCATTATATTGTGACAAGTTATTTGGCTCTAATTTGGAAATAATGAATTATATTAGCTTCAAATCCTGTTCCCTTCTAATTAGTGGCTCTGGGACCAGGTTTGTCATTTATGAGACGTTGGAGAATGGTGTAATTACACTGTACAAATCAATTAGGGTCTTCCATTTGTGTACACTGTGTTTTCCAAAGCAGATTAAATGGTGCTTGTGATACAAAAAGAAGCTGTCCAGCACACTGTGAAGGGAGAAATTAACAGGAAGAAAAAGGGGGGTGAAGGGAGAAGTAAGGGAAATGAGTCGGGAGGACAGATGAATCAAAACAGGGCTGCAAGGGCAAGAGCATGCTGAGCAGATAATTTTCACTTCCAAACTCAGTCACTCACATCAAGATAGGAAGACAGATGTGTGCAGAGAGGCTGAAGGAGCAGCCACAATGTATGTAGTGAATTGCCATATCATGGACGTTTGTACATGTAAGAAAAAACTGTTATTGGACTAGCTGACCAGAATAGGTTGGAAATCAGAATACAACTTAAAAAAAAATCAAAATGAGTACAATTACCTTAAAGTGTGCTACGTAAATAAATATTAATATTACTGTTATTCTACACAGGAAGAGGATTATGGGGTCAAATTAGGATCAATTTAGAATAAATGAAAACCCAGATTGTAAATTTGAAAAAAAATAAATACATCATAAAAAAAATATATAAAAACAAGACATTGTAAATTTGAACATTTTGAAAACAGTTTTAAATTTGATAAGTCCACATTGTTAACTTTGAAAAATGATTGAAAATGTATAAATAAAAATGTAAATTTGAAAGAAAAGATTATTGCAAACTCAAAAGAAATATTGAACGTTTGAAAAAAATAAATGTAAATTTAAACTTGAATAAAAAGAAAAAGAAAAACCTAAAACTGTTACAAAAAAAAAAGATTATTTGTTTTTTCACATTTTTCTTTGTTTTATTTGTTTCTCCCTCTGCTAATTTTTCAGTTTCAATTTAGTTTTAAGTTCTCATTGCTGAGCTGATCCTATTTTTACGTTGGAGTGGAGCTTTGAGCTCATTGGCTACCGGGACGTGATTTCCCATCGTTCCCAAAGAGCTTATGGCGATGTGATGGAGCGGTGTCTCTTCATGTTGCAGCCACATCAAAATAGGGTCAGCTAAGCAGCAAAAACTGAATTGAAACAAAAAAACTGAAAGCAAAGAGGCAGAAACAAAGAAAAAAACAAAAACGTAAAAATATATTTATATATAAAAAAAATTTCAATTTATTTTTGATTTAAATTTTCTTTTTAAGTTTTAAATATACAGTTATTTTTTCCAATTTTTAATATTTCTTCAAGTTTACAATTCATTTTTTTTTCTAATTTACAACTTCATTTTCTATAATTGCTCCAAAGTAATGTGTTGTTTCGAGTTTAAAACTGTTTTCAAATTTTCATTTGCAATGCCTTGTATTCATTTTTTTTTCTTCATCTAGTTTTTATTTTTATTTTAATCTGATCCTAATTTGACCTCATAAAGGGACTACAATTAGAAAATAATTTACTATTGCATCCTAGTAAATGCATTAAAGTAGGATCATTTGAAGAGCTAAAGTGTTTTGCAGCAATGCAAAAAGGGAACATTCTGATTTATAATGGCTCTAATTTTATGATATTCCATAAAATGATAGCACAAGCAAAGAAAATGCTACATCCTTAAACAAAAGCAAACTAAAACTAAAAAAAAGAGGAAAAAACCGGCAGTCTTTAATGTATATAATTCAAAAGATTTAGTGTTTAAGGTACATTTTGTTGAAAAAAAATTGTTTAGCAACCACAGATAAAGAAAAATTAAGTGTTTTTCACTTACCACATGTCTCAGTCCTGTCATTGATCATTTTAGCTTGTTGAAATATATTTACAAAATGAGGGTTACTGGCTTTTCATTATATGAAGCAGACATGTTAAAAGGTTTCTTAAGTTTTCAAAAAACACAATCCATCAAGCCGGTGATGACAACGCCTCTCTTTTTTGCAGAGCGAGTCATAAATAAATAAAGAGAGGCTGGGGCTTGCGTGACAAGAAGCAATTTAACAAGCCACTCTTTCCTCTTTGGACAGTGGGGTGGTACTTTGGCCTAATTCCTGCTCCAACGTCACAGGTTGTAACGGTGACAGAGCTCGCTGGTGCAAGCAAAACAAACGTTGAATGAATTTAGAGCCTGTTCCAAACAGACTGGGGGGGTAGGAGTGAAAGCGGGGGGAGCTTTTTGAGTTACAGACCATCCCTGCTTTTTTTAAACACAAGATCAGGTCAGATTGTGTTGGACAGGAAAGAAGGGAGAGCGTCCTCTGCTGCTGACTTCTGTTGGACGAGAAAACTGCTTGAAAATATAAAATGGACTAAATCCAAAAAAAAGAAATATGCATATATTTTTTTTCTCCATTTGCATAGGAGAATGTTTTTTTTTGCTAAATTTCAAAGTTTTAGCCAAAAACAGAGCATGTTCATAACATCTTACGATCAGTAAAGGCCAGTCATATTAATATTTACCAAAAAAAATTGAAGTAAAACAAAAAAAAAAATGCTAGTTTAGGGGGGAAGGCAATATCTTGGGAAGATGAAGTTGTTGAAAAACTTGACAGAATTTTCAAATTAGGGGAGGCATGAAAGAAAAGTGGTATGCTTTGGATTGAGACTTTTTCTTTGTAAAGACATCTCTGTGAAGTCTGTACAAAGAATACTCAATCATCACTTTGGCTTTAAAGCCAGGAGAAGTCACTTGAAAGAGTGCAGAAGAAGGTTCCTAAAGTTCTACAAGAAGACTGTTTTTAATTTACTCATGATAACAAGGATACAGCAGGGAAAATAAGTATTGAACACGTCAACATTTCTCTCAAAAATACATATTTTGAATTGAGCTATTGACATGAAATTTTCACCAGATGTCGGCATCAACCCAAGTAATGCACACATAGAAAGAAATCCAAACATTTATGTCCATAAATGAAGTTATGTGTAATAAAGTGAAATGGCACAGGGAATAAGTATTGAACACTTACTGAAATTTATTTAATACTTGAGTGCAAAACCTTTGTTGGTAGTGCAGACCTCAAGGCGCCTCCTGTATGGAGAAACCAGTCGAATACATTGCTCAGGTGTGATTTTGGCCCATTCATCCACACAAACTGCCTTCAAATCTTCAAGGTTCCGGGGGTCTCCTCTGTGAACCCGGATCTTCAGTTCTTTCCAAAGATTTTCAATTGGATTCAAGTCTGGTGATTGACTGGGCCATTCTAGCAGCTTTGATTTTCTTTTTCTTCAACCAGTTAGGTGTTACCTTGGCTGTGTGGCAGGATCGTTGTCTTGCTGAAAGATCCACCTCTTTTCATCTTCAGCAGCCTGGCAGATGACAGCAGATTCTGATCAAGAATGTCTCCATTCTTTTACTCCAGTCATTATTCCTTTGTGATATGAAGTCTACCAGTACCGCATGCTGAAAAACAGCCCATCATGATGTCCCTCCAAACCCGACTGTTGGTATGGTGTTTTGGGGGTGATGTGCGGTGCCATTTTCCTCCAAACATGTTGTGTCTTATGACATCCGAAGAGTTCAATTTTAGTCTCATCTGACCAGAGTATCTTCTCCCAGAAAGTCATGGGTTTATCCAAATTTTATGTCGCAAACTCCAAACAAGCTTCAACATGCTTCTTCTTCAAAAATGGAGTCTTGCGTGGTGTATGCGTGCATGAGGCCATGGCGGTTGAGTGCATTACTTATTGTTTCTTTTGAAACAGCGGTACCTGCTGATTCAGGTCTTTCTTTAAGCTCTCCGCAGTGGTCCTGGGCTGTTGGAGAACCCTTCTGATGATTGTTCTGACTCCTCTGTCTGAAATCTTGCGAGGAGCACCTGGCCGTGGCAGGTTTATGGTAATGCAGTGTTCTTTCCACTTCAGGATGATGGCTAATGTAGTACTCACTGGAACTTTCAGAAGTTTAGAAATCTTATATAACCAATGCCTTCTAGTGTGTTTTGCAGCAATAAGGTTACGAAGGTCTTTGGACCAACTCTTTGCTTTTACCATCATGCAAGGCTTCTTGTCTAACACCTTGCTGGTGAGAAAAACCTTTTAAAAGGCATCAATCAGGACTATACCAGCTGATATTACTTTGCACTAATAGGGGCAGAGTTAACCTTTTGAATGCTGACAAACTCAACTGCTCTTGGCTTGCCAGACCTTTTTACCCCTCTTTTTCTTCATGTGTTCAATACTTATTCCCTGTGCCATTTCACTTTATTACACATAACTTCATTTATGGACATAAATGTTTGGATTTCTTTCTGTGTGTGCATTACTTGAGTTGATCTGACATCTGAGTGAAAATTTTGTCAACTGCTCGATTAAATATGTTTTTGAGAGAAATGTTGGCGTGTTCAATCTTATTTTTCCCTGCTGTATATGATGGAAAAATTGACAAGATAATGTGTGTCACAGGTATCAGGACAAAATACTATCGAGTGACATAAAAGAAATTAAGATAAATTGTAGCTATAAACAAGTTAGCTACATGTAGATTATATTATTTATCCCTGCAGGAAAGAGTTATTTTTGCACAGCATCATGAATAATAATAGTTGATTTCACTGCTTATGAGGATGACTCAAACACATTTACATTCTAATTTCCCCACGTGCACATAAGGATTGTAAAATAGTTAAATCTGGAAATAAAGTCAGTAGCAGCTCTCAGACTATCATTACTCTCCATATGCTTATCCAAGGCAGCGATGTTGAAATAACCACACACTAGGGAAAGATGACACCCTGGTGGTTGCATGTTTCTCAGTAATTCCGATCTTGGATGTCCTAAGCTGTAATCCTAATGTACTCCTAGTTAATAAAACCTGAAGAAAGAAGCTGCTAACCTTTAAACTTTCATTTTGAGCTTATATCTTAGGTGGCAGCAATCATTTTGAGTCAATATTAAGTAATTTTGGTTTGGAGTGATTCAATTCCATTGATGAACAGGTATCGCACATAAAAACTCCTACAGGGAGAAATGTATATATATATATATATATATATATATTTTTATTCAACATAGCACTTTTCATCATACGCTGTATATATATATATATATATATATATATATATATATATTACATTACATAAATACATTTAAAAAAATTATTGCTATTTTGTTTCTTTTTATGATGGAACAAAAATTTATATTTTCATATTTAAATTTTTTTGGGGTTTTTTGCACTGTTTTAAATATACTTTTCTTTTCTCAACTTACAAAAACAAACACAAGTTGACTTTGTCTTTTCTGCAACCGATAAAAGTAAAAAAAACAAAAAAAACCTCTATCCTTCCACTGAGCAGATGGTAGAAACAATCCATCTTGTACATTTCCAGGGTTTGATTGGCCTTAAAAAACAGCTTGAAATAGTGGAGCTGTAAGGCCGTCGTTGCATTTGATATAATTCTGCTTAAGGAAAATGAAACTGTCATTTCTATGAGATATATTGCCCAATGAAAAAGCAAATATAGAAGCCATCATAAGCAGCAGTTGATAAAAGTTCTTCACTTATTTTTAATGTTTATTATGGGCTGGTCAAAAAAAAGAATGTAGACAAACAAAATGGATAATAATGTTTTCAGACGCATCTAAATATTTTCCTGATTTTTTTTTTTTTGCATTTTTGATCAGTTAATTTATTATTTAAATGTATATATGCATATATACATTTTTGACTTTAAACCCAACAAAACGTTTTCTTTCCTGACTTTTTTTCCTCTGTGTAAATTTCTTTGAAAGATATTGAGTTAAAAGAACATTGCCCTTGTTTCTCCTTCATATTTATAAAAACTGCATGGCTGCTCAGTACCAGTTTGCTCAAGGTAACAACAACAGACAATGGCTTGCCTGTCAATTTGATCTGGAACCTGACAGTTCAAGTTGACTAAGCATTTGTTCTAACCTTGGAAAGACATCAGTTCGAGGGCCTCGTCACTTCATGTCCACTGACAATAACAGCTGAGTCAAGATGAATTATGATAAATCTGAAAAACAACAACATTCTTTTAACAGTTATTTGCATTCAAAATTGTATTAAAGTTTATACTTCCGCTTTCCCTTTGAGACTTACTCTAATGAAAATCTCATTGGTGTTTTTAACATATTCTTGTGGCACTTTTGTAAAGATGGAGGACATATATAAAACAAATTAAGCTATAAATTGTATTCTATTCCTTTATTCAAATCATTATGAATCAGGAGCATGTCATGGTGCCTCTGTCAGACTCCTCCCCCTCCCCTCTCTGCTTGGCCCTTGATTCATCCCAGCTGCGTCCACTCAACTCATCTGACTACCAGACCTACTTAAGGAGCTTCAAGACCAGGATTCATCGCCAGTAAGTTGCCTCTAATGGTGTTAGTCTGGTCTACTCACAGTCTCTGGTCATGTACTTCTTGCCATTGCCTCACAAATACCTTGTCCTGTTTCTAGGAATCTCATACATCACGAGTGGACGTCCAAAGCTGGACACGCCAAGCAGAAGTTCATCTGGACTTACCTACCTCTCTGTGGAACCTAGACGATCGCCAAGCCACCACACGAGCCATAGCCGGACCTCCTAGCCTCGTCTCGAGCGATCACCGATCCTCAAGTTTCGCCCCAGACCCACGGACCCTCTCCAGCCACGCCGCCTCCCTACCGCACCGGAACATCCTCATCAGCGGAGCAAATAAAACTCTTACTAATCCATACACACCTTCTGTCTTCCTTCCGGGCTCCAGCATCTGGGTCTGTCTAGCCTAGTTAGCTATGACAGAGCAGATGAAAAAACGAAACTGGAAAAACCTTTTTCAGTAAACCCTTGTTCGCGGGGGTTAAGTTCCAAAAAGAACCCGTGATAGGCAAAATCCGTGAAGTAGAAACCTTATTTTTTTTCTTCTTACAATTATATACAATTAAATACCCTATTATACATTGAAAAGAAAGAACAAACCATTTTACAGGCTCAAACATTCGTTTCACAAATAATGGTACTTTAGAAACCTTTTTTTAACAAATAACTTCTGTACTGTACTGTCAAATAATAATTTTAATCATCGATGTGAACAGAAGGCTTAAAATTGCGAAGATTAGCCCCCCCCCCACCGTGACCTGAGTAATTGGATTAAATGGGAGAAAATTTAAAATGATTATGAAAAAAATACAAAGTACGGTCGGACAAATATTGACTCAGGTGGACTGTAAAGGCATCACAGATCCAATTCCTGGTGACGAAACAGAGGTGGTGAGTACCCGAGGGAGGCCTCGAAAGGAGACCCCGGCGGAGGACGGGTGAGTATTATGGGCATACCTGATCCACAAGGAACCAACACCAGTCCTGTTGATTCTAGTCAACAGACAGCGGAGAGCGTTTCCAGTTCCTGGTTCGCTTTCTCCGCTTGGCCATTTGACTGAGATGGTAGCCGATGTGAGACTGACCGGCCCCAAGGCCGTAACAGAAGGCCTTCCATGTGACCTGAGAAGTGAACTGGGGCCACGGCCGGGAGTGACAATGTCCACAGGTATGCCATGGTATGGAAACGGATTGACCAAGCAGATTAGCTGTCCTGAGATATCGTGGGAGTTGAGGTAGGGAAGGAAATGAGCCATTTTTGAAAAACGATCACAACGGTGAGAATGACAGTGTTAATGCAGGACGGGGAGACTAGTGACAAAATCCATGGCCAGGTGAGACCAAGTGATCGCGTCGCGAGAAGCGGATGGAGACCTGCCGGGCTGAGGATGACGATTTGACCGGAGCACACTGAGCAGGCCATGCACGCACTCCCGCGACGTCTTTCTCCATGGCAGGCCAATGGAACCTCCTACGGATTAGATTAAGGGTCCGGTGCACTCCCCCGTGGCAGGCTAAACGGGAGGTATGTCTCAGGTAATGACCTCTGGAACGGCTCTGCCGAACTAACAGGTACCCTGGGAACAGGAGGATGGTCGCAGTGATGTTACTTAGGCTTGAGTACCTTTGTTTTCGATATCCCAGGTGAGGGCTCCATTATGCAGGTGGACGGTAGTATAGGTGAAGGAGTGTGTTCAGAAGGGCTGTGATTTTCGACAAGAAGGCCTGGCTTGGACACTACGTGGATCCGGGTCTGTAAGGGGATAGTGAAATTGAAGGTCGAAAAGAGACACCATCAGCTGTTTGGAGTTGATCCTCTGGCAGAGCGGATAGGCTGTAATTTATGGTCGGTCCAAACGATAAACGGCTGCTCGGCAGTTCTCCAACCAGTGACGCGCATTCCTCCAGTGCCAGCTTGATGGCGAGCAGCCCTGCTCGGCATCAGAATTCTGTTCTGCTGGGGACAATTTACGTGAGAAGAAAGCACATGGTTTCATTTGCCTGTGGTGACTTCCCCTTCTGGGAGAGGACAGCCCTACACTTGAGTCCAAGCATCAACTTCACTTGGTGAACTGTCGTGGATGGGTCAGGTTGATGAGGATGGGTGCTGACAAAAGGTTTTTGAGCTTGTCGGCTTGCTGAGCTTGTGGTCCAGATGAACGGACGACAACGGAGTGTACATGCAGTGAGGGGGTACATGTTGCTATAATTCCTAATAAAACGGCTCGTAAAAGTTTCATAAGCCTAAGAACTGCTGGAGTTTTTATGGCCAGGAGGTGCCCAATTAGTGACAGCCTCAATCTTAGAGGGATCAGGCTAATGCAACCGGCCTCTATGATAACCCAGAACTGGACAGTAGACACATGGAACTCGTGATTTCATGTTTGACGAGAGCTGATTCTAGCACCCGAGTACAAGACGACATGGTGTTCGTGTTGGCCTGATCCTGGAGTAAATGAGTATATCATCTAGGTACACAAAATGAAACGGTTGGAGGAAGTCTCGGTTATGTCATTGACCATCCTCTGGAAGATCGCTGCCACAGGAGCCAAGGCATGACCAACATTCATAGTGCCCGGTGCGGGGTGTTAAAGGCAGTCTTCCATTCGCCATCTTTAATGCGAACTAAATGATGCTACGCTATGTCTAGTTTAGTGAAATGCGCGGCGCCTGAACGGAGTCGTAAAAACTGATGTGATTAATGGCAGAGAGTACTTATCTTTGAGCAGTGATCTGATTTAGGTCAGCGGTCAATGCATGGCCTGGAGGGTTTTATCTTTTCTTTTTCCCACAAAGAAAACCCCCACAGGAGGAAGAAGGTCGAGCCGGCCTAAAGCGTAGCTTTCCTGGAACATACTGCTCCATAGCGGGTTCTCAGGACCGACAGGTTAAAAATCCGCCCCTAGGTATGTGGGAGCACCAGGCAGGATTAATCTCAACGAGGGTCTGTGAGAGGAAGCGCTGGCTAGCCTTGGTTTTGCTAAACAGCTTTTAAGTCGTGGTAATAATGCGGAATAGCAGATAAATCTACTGGACCAGAACTTCTAATAGGTGGGAAAACATCGGTAATGCGCGGATAACAAACAGTTGGCTAGACAGTAAGGGCTCTATTGAGGACGGATCCTGGGACCAGTTTAATCGTGGTTGTGTGAATGGCCAAGAGAACTAATACAATAGGGAGTATGGGCAGACTGGAGTGATGAAAAATTGATAGATTCTCTGTTACCTGACGGACTACAGGATGGGCTGAAAGCAAAGCGTGATACGGATAGGTGTTGACCTCAAGACCGGATGCTTCTATGGGAGTGTCCAGGGGTTCAGTAGATGGAGATGGTTTCCATAACATGGGAATCACCTGGGCTCTGCTCAGCCTCGGAGTCAATGAGGGCCCTAAATCATGAACTTGAAGACTGGAAATAGTCATCATAACTTTGACAGGCAAAAACAGAAATTCTTTTTCCAGAATCAGACTGGGCTCTCTCGCCCGTCATTCAGCCAGGGGCTTGGGAGTTTAAACGGCGGACAACCTCGGAACCACATGGCCTTTAGTCCCACAGTAAAAGTGGTGCCCTACTTCAAGGCCTTCCTGCGCGCCCCCGATAGTCTGGAGGTCCGGATTCGCATGGGTTCATCCGAGGTTTGAGGAAAGGAGCTCGGGTATCTTGTTTCTGTTCGTCGACACGTGGTAAGAGGATCTTGAGACGAGGAGGATGGATGATTGCGCCTCCTTGACGCTCAGCCTAATGTCCGGACGAAGAGCTGCAGAGACTAGCTCCTCAAAGGAGCGTGTTTCAGGTCGGGGAACAGAGGTGGTCTTTTTATTTGTTCGCTCAAGGATTGGTAGAAAATACCTGGAGCGGCCCAGATCGGGCCAGCCAGCCTCCACCGCTTAGAATGAACTTCGATGATGGATCACTTTCACCGGTCGGGTTCGGGCTGCTTGAGTGCGAAAATCAGCTGGTCGCTTCTTTTCCTGCTTACGAGGTTGGTCAAAATAAGCGCGAACCACTGAGGAAGTTGCCTATAAGACAGGTGGGAGTGATTGGATTGAAGCTGAAAGGAAGCGCTTGTTTCAGGGAGAGCTTGTTTCGGCAGAGAATTTGCGATGAGTGATCTCATTGTGGTCGCATACAGTTTTGATAGTAGCTGGGGGCTTGTTGTCATATCAACTGGCACTGCATAAAAAAATCCTCCGCGAGGTTTCGCAGCATCCGAAGAAGGGTTCGGTTGAGTCGGATATTTTCGGGTGGATAGTGATCCGGAAACGAGGAGGTGAATTGACGAAGCAGGAGCTGTGGCGGCTTAAACATGGAAAATTGACTGCCATTTGATGTAACGCCTGAGTCATACCATCCAGGCGATGAAAAGGTTCTGCTGAGCCGCAGCCATTTATGGCAGGGCGTCCGCTTGATCACCCTAGCATACCGCCTTTTGCTGGACACGGCTAGCCTGAGTCCTTCCGGTCAGCTGGGTCGTTTTGGCCATCCGCTTCAACATGGTTTCAGAACACTTTTCAGACCCAGATGCTGGAACCCGGAAGAAACACAGCGGGGAACGAGCGTGGCAGGTAAGAGATTTAATGAGAGTTTCGGGAGACAGAATGAGAGCAGGATACGTAGGTCCCTGACGCGGTTAGCAGATGTTGGTGTATGCCACTGCGGGTCCCTTTCCACAGGAAGAGCAGCCGTCTGGAGAGGAGGTCCAAAGAACCGAGGTATAGGCAGAGGCTCGAGGTGTGACCGCAGGTGAAGACAGAGTGGGGATCCGGGCTGAGGCTGATTCTGGCGTGACCACTGTGCAAAGTTTCCTGGAGGTGAGCAGAATGGAAAGTTAGACGAGGCTTGACGAACGCGGAAACTAGAGCTTGACAAACTTGACAATAAGCACCAACTATGTAATTCATCAGGGCAACGGATCGATGTGAAGACCGATGATCCTGTGGCCCTTATGAAGGCGGATGAGGTGATGAGGTAAGTGGTCGAGGTGCTGGGAGAATCAGCAAGCTGCCGGAGAGGAGAGGGGAGGAGTCCGATTAAATGCACCATATCACCCTTTGAGACTTACTTCCCAATGAAAATCTCATTGGTGTTTTTAACATATTGTTGTGGCACTTTTTGTAAAGAAGGGCATATATATAAAAACAACATATAAATTGTATTCTATTCCTTTATTCAACTCATTATGAATCAGGAGCATGTCATGGTGCTCTGTCAGACTCTCCCCTCCTCTCTGTTGGCCCTTGATTCATCCCAGCTGCGCCTGACTAACTCCATCTGCCTACCAGACTACTTCTCTCATGAGCTTCAAGACAGGATTCATCGGGCAGTAAGTTGCTCTCTAATGGTGTTATCTGGTCTACTCACATGTCTCTGGTCATGTACTTTGCCATTGCCTCTACAAATACCTTGTCCTGTTTCTAGGAATCTCATACATCACGAGTGGACGTCCAAAGCTGGACACGCCAAGCAGAAGTTCATCTGGACTTACCTACCTCTCAGGAACCTAGACGACGCTGGAGCCACCACACCCAGCCATAGCCGACCTCCTAGCCTCGCTCGAGCGATCACCGATCCTCAAGCCGCTCTGCACCCATCAACGGACCTCCAGCCACGCCGCCCCTACCGCATCGAACATCCCCTCATCAGCTGAGCAACAAAACTTTAATAATCCATACACACCTTTCTGTCTTCCTCTTCCGGCTCCAGCATCTGGGTCTGTCTAGCTCTAAAGAAGCAGACAGAGCAGATGAAAATTTAAACTGGAAAATCCTTTTACAGTAAACCTTTTTGTCTACAAGTTAAGTTCCAAAGAACCTGATAGGCAAAATCCGGGAAGTAGAAACCTTAATTTTTTCTTACAATTAATATACAATTAAATACTCTATTATACATTGAAAAGAAAGTACAAACCATTTTACAGGCTCAAGCATTCGTTTACAAATAATGGTACTTAGAAACCTTTAACAAATAACTTATACTGTACTGTCAAATAATAATTTTAAATCACTCCATGTGAACAGAAGGCTTAAAATTGGCGTAACCCCCCCCCCCCCCCCCACCGTGATCCGAGTAATTGGATTAAATGGGAGAAAATTTAAAATGATTATGAAAAAAATACAAAGTACGGTCGGACAAATATTGACTCAGGTGGACTGTATTTCACTGCTCTTCAGACTGAGCCACTACATCCTTACTCCGCTCTGCAGTGTTTTCGTCTTTTGAAGCCAGCGATGCAGCTGTCTTTGTTCGGGGGAAGAACATAGTGATAGGCAGTTGTTTCGCTCTTTTTTCTATGGGTTTTAGAGAACTCGAAATTGTAAGAGAATTTGCACGTACATAATGTTAATTTGGCAAGCTGTTTTACGTACCTGAGAGAGAGTGTGACCAAAGAGATGATGGGACATGAAGGGAGGCTTACTCTGCAATAAACTGCTTTGAAGAAGCTAGGTCCTAGAAAACGACACAAGTTTTTTGATTTAGGCAAAAAATGGCAAAATCACAATTAAAAGACCAATAGGAATACTTTTAAAATAGATCAAAAGATGATCTGAGTGGAACTTTTAACCCTGAAAAAACATGAATCTTAAAAAAAAAAATCCCAATAACAGACATATGCTTTTTTGGCCTTTTGCTCAGCATTATGTCTTTATTGTCCCTGATGGTATGAAAGCTGGCTCAAATCTAACTTAATTCAGCTTCTTTTAAAGGCTGTTCGAGTCTTGCAGTGCAAATTCTCAAATTTAAACTAAAGATATATATAAAGTTATATATTTAAATGAAAGATACAATGCATATAATCCATCCATTCATTTTTTCGATAAATCTGAAACCTGGTGCTTATATGTGGGAAGAATTCAAAGAAATGTGTGACACTGTCCATGGATTTATAGGCGATACAGTATCTTATCCTTTCATTCATCTGCTTGATGATAATGTTACCAGCTTATGAAGCATCTCTGAGACAGTGGATTTGTGTAATTGAGTTACAGATTTGTATCACTGTAGAAATAAATCCCTGCTTATGTTCTCCTTCAAACACAGAGTCTGTAAAATTCTCCTTAGAAATGTACCCTTGAGGTAAAATAAACACAGCTCGAAAGCAGTGAGCGGGAGTTCACCATCCTGTCCACAGTAAGGTGGAGATCAAAGGCAGTCTTTCCTCCTCAGTGCTTGGGAACACATGCTTTGATCCTCTATTGGCTTGACCTCCATTCGACCTCATGATTTCAAACAAAGGCCTTTGTTCTCTTCCAACAACCTCAGGAAGAACAGAGACAAGTGCAACTCAAAAGTTTGAAGAGCAGGAAAGATGGGTTTATTTCAGTTTAAAGGTAAAGTGGCACATTATGTTGGGATCAGAATAAGAATATCTCCAGGTGGAGACATCGAATAGCTCTGTAAAACTGCAATAACCTGAACATCAGTCTCTATGTATTATGCCCCAGAAGCTAATAATAGATTAAGAAAAAGTCAAGTTCTCTCAAGCTTTTAAATGGAAATAATTCTAACTTGATGCGCCACTCACTGCAAAGGATAATGCAACAGTTGTTATCCCATTTCAAATATAATATACAAATATGTTTCAAGTAAGAAGTATAAATTGTCTGCACTCCTTGCGGGTCTGTTGAGCGTCTGCTCCGTGTTTCCAGCTAGAAATGAGAAACTAAAATTTATAGTATATTATACCATGGTCCAGGTGAATACTCTATTCTGATTGGCTGCTGGGTGTGGATTAAAAAGTGATATACCACAGTGATATACCACGCCTAAAAAATTAGTTCCGGTTACATAGCATAAATGTTCTGTATCACTGCGCTGGCTTCTCTAAAACAAACTTCAGCTTTATCATCTGGACAAAAACAAGCGGTCAGAGGAGAACTGTCTCTCTTAACTGATGCTTTATTTAACCCATCGGGACGATCAGCATATTGCATTATATCACCGAATCTTGACTGCACCATGTAAAACAAAGTCCGCTTTTTGTGAAAAAGGCGATCCTAATCGGAAAAAAAAAGAAGAGTTAAGGACTAAAAACTGGTTTCTATTTTTTTCTTTTGTAAGTAACCGTGGTATAAGCGGTTTAACTTTGCGGAAGCTTCGCGTTGGACGGTTCAGGCTTCCATGGCGTGTGTTAAAATGTGATGATGCACACTTTGTCTGCCATTAACCCTTATGTGTCATCATCATCATCGGCATCATACGGGCACTTACAAATCACCTGCACACCTTGTGTATACAGCATCTGCCTCTTGCACCTCACACATGGCTAGAGGGCGGCGTTAGGGTACCAAACAACAGCAGCAGCCATATGTCAAAAGTTCATGTAACTTTATCCATGCAAATACTTTATGATACACTTACCACACGCACGTCAATCGCAATGTTTCATTTTCAGGAAATCCCTTAAGGTGGCCCATGACCCACAGGGGAATTACCAGACCCACCTGTGCTTCCTTTTAAGATGCAGCTGCTCGCTCCTCTCTGCAACCGTCCACTGGCCTGGACAACCCAAATACTAGTACTAAGTCATACAACAAAAAGACTAATTCAGAGTAGTCAACATAACTGTTAAGATGCTTTAGCATCTTTGCAGCATGCCAGAAAATAAGAAAATATGTTGTGATTGTAAATTGGAGGGTCTAAGGGTGTCTGTCAGACTAGACACATTTGGTTCAATTAAAGTAAATAAGAATTCAAATCGCCCAGTAATCTGAAACTAATTTTCAGCCTGAATGCACCTAAGCGGACTCTGGTCTGGGACCATCTTTTGAGGTGGTCACAGTTTGTTTCCAATTGGACTGAGCTACGATTCTGAGTTTCTTTAGTCTGAATAGGATCCGTGTTCGGAGTGGAACAACTAGACCAAACGGCCACCTTAGAAAGGCCTTACGGTATGTAAACACAGTAGGAAAGATGCAACCATTAACTGCAGACAAACATGCAGAAACGCTAAGACACATCAACTCATTAAAATTTGGTCAGATGCATGAAGGCTTGTTAAAACAATTTTAACGTGATACACATTGCTTCTGACACAGTTTTCCCCACAATCTACAGTATATGCCATAAACACATATCAGTGTACCTTCTTGGTGGTCGTCTTCTTAATAACCACCCTGCAACATGCCTCCACCGTAACAAAGTAACAAGTAGAAAAGGGTTGTACCTGACATTGATACAGACCTTCAAAATTGGTCAGTTTGAGTCAGTGAACTATCCAGACAAGGATTGCAAAGCTTAGGATGTCCATTATTCTTTTTCTTGTTGCTTGCCCCGCCCTGGCCAATGGCTGAAGAGATCTTAAACCATGTGCTTTTGTTTATAAGCTTTAGCTTGAAACAGAAATGTCTGGTTTAAAGGCAGTCTGAATACAGACCAATGCAAGGTTCATGACTCAATCCGGACCAAATTAAGGGGACCCTTTCTGGACCAACAGACTTTTCCAGTCCGAACACACCCTAATAAACTCAAACATGTACCTCTTTTCCTGCTTTCGGCTGTGAGACACTTGGGATGGATTTGAAACCAACTTCACTGCTGGCTTTTGCCGTGTTCATCTTTGCAGTTACTGTTCCTTTTACATTGGATCGTGTCACAGACTCTGGGGAAGGACTCTGCCCTCATGTCAGAGTGCAAAGGCAGTATGGAAGAGAAATATTTATACCTGCCAGGCGGATAGACTGATGTTTAATTCATCAGTTTTAGACTGTGGCCCTCCTTAACCCTGGACAGTGGGAGATGGATTTTTTTTATGGTTTATAACCCCTCATTAACATCCATATATGTGTAGGTGTGTGTGTTTTGAGATTGGGAGGGTGTCCTGAGTGAGTGTTATTTTTATGGAAATTTTTCCAAACTGGCCTTGAATCATTCTTTTTACTCTATATTACAGTGTGACTGTCATACATAGTATTTGAAAATTATTTTTTTAAACCCAGGTCAAAATCATTTGACTGATAAGCCAATAGTGGATTCAAATCAACATTGTTGGCATTATCATTCAGACATCTTTCTATGGCAATGTTTAAGGTGCAAGTGATAAAAAATAAATAAATACATAAAAACCTAATCTGAAAAAACAATGTTGCTATTACAATAAATATGAATTTGAAAATTTGGTTTTGCATTTAGTCATTACTCACTGAGCTGTTAAGCCCTTATTATATTAAAGTAATCCAGTAAATAAATGTACCAAGAAACAAACAGAAAAACATCAAAATTATGAAAAAAGATGTGATATAAAAATACGCTTGTCAGTTAACAATGAATATAATAAAACTGCTAAAAGAAAAAGTGTTAAAGATGAAAGTAGTAATAATTAATATGCATATAGTAGGCATGTTAATGCCTACTTTTCTCCAAAAGGTGGGGAAAAAAATCGTTTCATTCTAAAAGTAGCACACAGTTAGTTTACACAATGCAGTGTTTTGTTAGACTTTCCATCTTACTACATAATGGCAAATTTAAACAAGTAAAATGAAACAAAGTTGAAAAAAAATGTATTACATATGTCATCTTATACACCAAATATTAACAAAGTATTTGAAATATGTTGTCTTAAACCCACAGAAGAAGAAAAAAGAAAATGGCTTTCATTCATTTCATTGAACTAAGCTAGGAAATATTTACTTAAAATCCAGCCTTTCGCATCTTTTAATTGAAATTTTTAATCTTCCTAGTGTTGCTGTCATTGCTAGTAGTGCTGACTTGCATTATAAATAACCTCCATGTTCATACATACACACAAAAACAAGCATTGAAGTCACTTTATTTAAAAATTCACGTCTTTAAATATAGTTTTATATTTTTAAATAAATTCTCAAATATACATTCCCCAGTTTTTGTGACCCTAACAATTGATCCAACGCATTTGTTTTGATCTGCTCTATTTGCATTATTCCAACAGCTGCCCTGCTTATCTACAGGATCCTGTCAGGGAAGGATCTTGTTCTTTGTCAAGTGTCTGTTATTAAAAGTCAGAAGAAAACAGATGGGGGTGTTAAAATTAGTATACAGACAGTGTTTGCTTTTTCTGCCATCTGTTCCGCAAAACAGGGTCCCTCTAGACTGGAAGTGATAAAAGAAGGGTTTATTAGTGGTTGAAATCCTCTCACCAAAGTTACACAGACTTGTTGGTATGTTAACTGTGAAGAGGGAAAAAAAATCATGTTTATTTATTATTTATGTACTAAATAAAAAAGCAAAGAAGAATATAAAACTGTGAAGGCAATGTTAAAACCTAGATGGTAAAAATAGTTTGGCTTTGGGGTATTTTTCAGTGATGACTGTCAGTGTCCTTAGGCACATGAGGAGCCTGTTGTTATTTGGTTTGTATTCCAAATGCTGAAATCCTGCGAGATGTCAAGGATAAGTGCTGAGGATAAAAGTTATTCCAGATTTATTGTGGAGCATAATCCCTCCGTGACTTTTAAATGCTCTGCTTGAAAGTCATAGTATATTTGATTATAAAATGCTTTTCCCTCAAAAAGTAACAACTGTTTGAATAGTTTGATGTTTAAGACAAGTGCAATGACAACATGCGCTTGCATACAAAATTCTAGAGTTGAAATCGGGTTCATCTGTCTGATTTGCATGAAACGCTGCTGGCTTGTCACTCAGAAGAACAAGCTCAGACTTGCAGCTTACTGGCAGTCAAAGACGTCACCCAATCAAGAAGCACAGTTATGGTTGTGTATGGAACAAAAAAGTTGGTCCCGCTTTTTTACCATGGGATTTTTCAAAACATCCTGATAAATTTGTAACAGTCTTCTGCACCTTTTATGAATAAAATTTCAATGTTTTCTCTAGAGCAAAAATAACTTGATTTAAAGCAAAATTGTCATTTTCAAGGGTTTAGAATCATTTTACAAGTCTATGCTTTGAATTAGGGCCTACTATATTTATTTTCATGACATGGCCAAGATAGACAGAGAGGTATTAAAACCCCACACACTCAATGTCACAATCACAGGCATTGCCCTCCCAGATCCACCTCTAGGTGATGCAACAGACTTTACCCCATGGTCACACAAACTCCAGCTAACCAACCCAAAGCGCATAAAATTGACCTTTAAAGTCCAGTCACCCCAAAGAACAAAATCCTGTGACAGGATCAGCAAGGCTGAGAATCTTCAAAATCATACTGGGAGTGTTACAAAACTCACAATTGCGGCAGACTCTGAGATCCATCCTTCCCTTTTGTTTTGTTTTTTGTTTGAAATCCGATCGAAATTTGTTTAAATTTTGCTTAATCTTTTCCAACTCGCCTATTCCCCCCGATAACTTCCTATTTCTGGCCTATTTATATGTATATTTTATTGTGCATTCGATTGCTTTTATTTTATTTTCACTTTTATGTACGGCGACCTTGGGATAACCACCTGTGTAAATCAGTGAAAGCTGATTATGTAACTACTACACTTTAGAACCCCTCTCACTTTTTTAAGTGGGGCAACATGCACAGTTGGTGACGAAAAAATACATTTTCCTCACTGTAAACAAGTTGTAATTGTTTAAGCTTTACAGATTTTTTTTATATAAAAAGAGCATATCTTTCTTTGAAAAAGAAAATCTCCATTTTGTGCAAGTTTCTCTACGGAGCTTTACATGGGTTTAAACAATAATAGACAATATATACAGACATTTCTGTCTGTGTATATCTTATGACAATGTATGGAAGACATGCAGGATGTTTAGAATACACTCAGACAGAAATGTGAAGGTATCTGCTGTAAATCCAAGTATTGCTCACATCCATGTTTATGAATGACTTATCACATGAATTATTATTTCGTATGAACAAATTAATTATTTTGTGGGAACAAATTCATTTTCTTTTTTTTTACCCATGTCAGGTCACAGGCTCTGCATTTCTCATTTCATCTCAGTAGTTCATATTCCCACTGGTAAGGGATACCTGGGGTCTGCCGTGGTGTCTAAGCAATTTCAGTAATACATTCTGTGGGACTAGCACAGGTCTGCTATGGTTTCCGGTACTTGGACTAATTTCTCAGTAAGGACTTCTTTAAGCTTTCTTTCAGATCAGCATAAAAAAAGAATACTATTGCTGGACACAAAGATCTAGGCTTGCAGCACTGTGTATGTGGTGTATGTCGAAGTACACCTACACACGAATGAACTAAGTGAATAATCACATCGTTGCAGGATGAGAAATTGTTGCATCATTTCAACATGCCATCATTTTTAATTCTGCTAATCCCTGCAATGCATTTTAATGAAAGATAATGAAAACAGTATGACTGTGAAGGGTTTTTGCTTTAGCATGTAAAATAATCTAGAAATTAAAAGAACAGCACAAAAGGGAGGGAATAAAATTAAAGCAGAAAAAAATATATATATATAAATAAAAATCAGCTAAATCTATTTTTTTGCAACATGTCAGGGTGTGTGGGAAGGGAAGATATGCTGGCAGACATGAAAGGCAACCTCTATTGTATGGATGCTTTTAAAATTGCATGATGGGGTTGAGAGGATTTGAAAAGAATTTAAATGTCGGGTTCAGCTAGAGTTTAAATTATAATATTTCACCACTGCTCTACTTACTCTTGCTAAGCTCTGGACAAGAGCTGTGCTTCAATCAGAAAAATCTATATGTGAATCCTGCTTTTGAAAAAATAAAAAATAAAACATTTTTCTTTGTTATTTTTCTAATAGTGATTCTTTTAGATTCTTTATAACATTTTTAACCTGTTGAATATGGTAATTGTGATGTCATGTCAAAGATGAGTGCAGAGTTTGGGCAATTCCTACAGAAAACACAATCATCACAATTACTTACCTTTCTGCAGCAGGCAAGCAAAGGTACATAATGCAGTACAATTGAAAATGCACTACAAATGGGGTATTTACATGTTTTTATTTAGTGAAATACAGCAAGGTGTAGATAAGCCACTCCACTCCTTAATTTATATTATTTCAAAAGTCCAAATGAAGTCTAAAAAGCCTACTTTTCCTCTTCCCTCTACTCTCTTGCTCATGCATCAATTCACATTAAGATCTGAGAGCAACACATTGCTTTACAATGTAGTAAAAAAAATCGTACTAGCTCAGCAAGCCTGGATAGAAGCAGGGGGCATTTAAATGCACTCCAGACATCACCAAAAAAAAAGAAAAATAACTAAATGAAAAACATAACTTGGGATTCTGGAACCAGAGACCAGAGGAGAAAAAAAACAAACAAAAAACAGACATAAAAAGGAGGCCGTCAAAAATACTGATCGTCAGCTAAATTACATGCACAAACGACTGAAATGTTTGATTATGGTAAGACTTGTTAATGTAAGATTTCTGAAAAGAATAACTGTTTCTACATTAAGGCAGGCTGCTAATATATAAAAAAAAATAATAACTGATAATATTTGTAGACACGACAAATCTGATCCACACATGACAGCTTCTTGAATGGGATAGTGACATTTTTTAAAAAATTAAAATATTTTTAATTTAATATACAATATGTGATGATGAAATGACCTATGGGACTACTTTGTATCAGTAAATTACAAGTTGCTTTGCATTTAAACAGCTAAATTTATGCAATTAAACTTTTATTGATAACAATTGAAAGCCTTCGAACAAAGACATGAGACCTTGATAATCAACATGTTTTTTACAGAGTCCTTCCGATTATACATATTTATGCAACATTTTTATTTAATTAATTGTAGTAGTGAGCTTTACTTATTTAGTATTTTTCCTGATACGAATTCTAAGTGTCTTACTGTGTAATGTAATATGTATGTACTAAATAATTTGTAGACAAACATGAAAAATAGAAGTTCCAAAGAAGAGCAGAGAAGGAAAATTAGATAGGGATAAATGTAAGGAAAAATAAATGAGAAACAAAGAGAAAAAGCATATGTTAATTTCTCCATTGATTAACCCTGCTAATGCATTAATGTAGCTTGGCACGCTTTCTCAGTGAAACACCAGCCTCATCAAGAGCCAATTAGCCCCTTTAAAGTCCATGGTCATCCATCATATCAGGATAGACAGACTCATCTTTTCTGCTTAATGTTGCAACGATGAGCGGCCTATTGCAGTCAATACACTTCCCCATGTGGAACTACATTAGAATAGTCGTATTCCTACAATCAATAAGTCCCACGGTTGATGTGAATAAAGCTCATACTTATTCATTAATGTCCATTATACATTATTACAAGATTATGATACTGTTACTCATGTTGCTCCCATCCCTGATTTTACCCAAAGCCACAACCTGAACAGACTGAGCAAAAGGATAAAAGCTTGAGAAGTGACACTATGGCTGGCTGATGTTAAACTGTTTTCCTGCATAGTTTTCACTAAAGTCAGACAAGTTCACAATTTATCTGGGGGGTTTCATTCTGTGACCATTGCTGTTTAGAGTAGAGTTGTCCCTCTTTTTAACGCGTTTGCGGTCACACTGTTTTGCAGATTTTTTAAAGGAAAATTGTGGATGTTTTTTTTTTTGACAGTGCATTATGTTCCTGATTGGCTGTAGACCATAGTCTATAAATCTCCTCTGTGCCCCTTTCCTGTAACCACCAGAATGTGCTCAGCTTGCAAAAGTGAGCGACCTTGGGAGCATTTCGGGTGGGCAACTCAGGCAGGCTTTTACTTAGGCCACTCCCCTAAGGTGGGTCAAGTAATCAACTCACCAGTGCAGCATCCTATTTAAGTCCAGGTGTGTAAGTTGTTCATCCTTCTTTACTGCAGCACTTCATTCTTTGCCTAGTTTTGTGTTCAAGAAAAGCCAAATAATGTATTGCTGTCATACAAATACAACTGTGAAGAAGCAGCATCACAGGTTGCAGGACAGCGCCTGAACACCAACCTCAATTGTTTGAATATTTTGTCCTGTCAACTCTCACTTCAGTAGCAATCTATAGTTTGCACCTGTAATCTTAGTTGTGATGGTGGGGGTAACAAGCTCTCCCAGAAATGTTTGGTGTGATCTGTCTCTGTGTCTCTGTTTGAATGGGACCATTAAATCCAATGGTTTTTCCCCCCAAAATTTCTGAATTGGACATCTTATTTTTGAGCATTTTTATTTCACTGTTAAGAAGAACCCAGTCACAAATGTAGATTGGAAAAAACGTTAAAAAATTTTCTTAACCCTTGCGCTATCCTAGGCACTTTAACGTTGGGAGTTGGGTCATCTAGAACCACTAGACAGTGCGCTGAACCTTTTTTCTTCAATGATTTGTGATCTTCACTGGTGTCCATGGATTACATGAAATCTTTCCACCTTTATCCACCTTTGTCATGGTAGGGAGAACACGTCAATGTAAGGGTGGGGTCAGCTAAGATAGCACAAGGGTTACAGATGGGATAGAGAATTATTGAAAGCTAAAATTCAGGAACAAATCATATTCTTATAAATGAAAATGGCATCAAACAAAATCAGGGATTATTCAGAGAAGAAAATAAAAAAATATTTAATTTAATGCTTCAGTGTTATGTAAGTTTTCTCATTGTGGCCTAAAATTCAAGCCAATATCAGGTTTTTTGCTTCACAAAGGTTTAGCTCTGACTCTTGTGTCTTTAATTCCTCATTAAAACATGACATTTTTATAAGGAGCAGTAAATGCATTAGGGAGGTCCTATAAAACATTGCAAGTGCAGCACTGAGAGTTATAAATTGACCCTTGTGCATTTCTAACTTACTTTCATACATTACAAAATATATAACTGTTGTGGTTCTGTTGAGCATGTCTCCTCCTGGGGCACAACACCTGCTGCTCATTTCCACAATCAGCACCTCCACACTTGCTGGCCATCACAGATTCTACTTATTCCTGAGGAGGACCTCCAGCCAGCGCTGTGTTCTTTCTGTCCGCCTGTCCGCCGTCCACCCGCCCGTCCGTCCCCCCGCCCGCCCGTCCGTCCGTCCGTCGGTCCGCCCCTCCCTCTGCCAGCGGTGTCTCCTCTCTTCAGCCAAGTCATGATAAATCAATTCGCTTCTACCAGTTTGTGTCCGCTCTTGGATTTGTGTGGACTTTATATGTTCTCCTTGTGTATGCAAGGAAGCATGTTTAAACTACCCTGACTTTAACCCTGAACTCTGGTTGAAATCCGCCAGAACTTGCTTACTCTGGGTATGTCGGTTCCAAAAGACCGGATATGAGTTGGCGTAATTACGCTCGACTTGGCAACCCTGGGTTGATGCACCTGCACAGCAAGTACATAAAGACATTCTCAATGGATCCCCGATTTCCGGAGTCACCATGGAAACACTTGGAGAAAAAAAGAGAGCCCTATACTTCAGTGAGACGGAGTCTGAGATTTTAATGACGGCGTATGAAGATTATACGCTCATCAAAAAAGTAATAGGGCTGCATCATCAGCAAAAAGAGTTTCTGCTTGGAGAAAAAGAATGGACAAAGTAAACGGATGAGTTTCTATCTCATTTCTATCATGCATTTATTTATATATATATATATATATATATATATATATTATATATATATAATATATATATAAAACTATATATATTATAACTTATTCGACTTAAATGAATTAATTCAATTGGTAGCAAGTAATTAAGTTAAATACATTCAACCTAATTTCTTGCGTCTATCCAACTCAATTATTTTTACTACTCAAATTTACATATTTGTCTAACTAAATGTCATACTACTCCAATTCAATTAAATGTTTTTCCATCTTAATTTATTGTACTTCTTGAACTCTCATATGTCTAAGTTTGAGCCTGCAGATATTTTTATAACAATAAAATTGATGAAACAAAAATGGACTTGCAACATAACAAATTTAACCATTTCACATTTCTCCAAATCAAACATTACACTGGACAGTAGTGGTGCTAAATAACCTCATCCTCCTCTCCGTCCCTCTCACTCATGGTGCAGAAATAATTAAACATAACAGGACAAATGACTAGGCAAAACACAGTAAAACAGCTAAACAACTAAATACATTTAGTCAAAAACCCACACTTAAACCCAAATCCGTCCAGACAGGCAAAGGGAATGGTATCCCACAATTCCTTGCGGTGCAGATCTAACAGCAGCACCAAAGTTACACCTACTTAATTGAATAAATTTGAATGAAAGTAAAATAACTGTCTGATAACTACGTGTTATTTTTAAGCTGACTTAACTAAAAAAATTATTTATCTTAACTGAAGCAAATATTAAGTTAAATCAATGTAAAAAAGTGTATTTTTCCAACATCAATACGTGGTCTTATCACTCTCTCACGCTGGAAAATCATCTTCAAATGGACACACCATGCTGCCTCTCCTCTCTGAAAATAGACTAACCTTCAACTAAACCTGCTCCAGACCAGGTTATGTTCAGAGCATGAGTTGCTTTGGCAACTTCACATACCCTGAAACATACCTCCATTTTTGGAACCGAAAGCTGAGTTTATCCACTTCTTTAGCCTCAAACTTACCGTGGTAACTAGCATAACCTGTTCTCTGGAATACCCCCCTGCTCTCTCCCACGGTCCAAAAACATACTTCCAAGGTAAATGGTTACTCTAAAAGTGTCCCTAAGTGTGCATGCGTGAGTGTGTGTGGAAGTGATTGTGTGCCCTGGACGGACTGGCGACCTGTCCAGGACCCTGCCCTTGCCCAACAGTAGCATGGACAGACAACCCCGTGACCTCGAAAGGGATAAAGTGGGTTAAGAAAATGGATGGATAAAAAACATCAGCAGGAACAACCACTTCTATATAACGTCTGCTGCTACCACCACTATGGAGCTAACAGTGATAACTGACCTTAAATACCACATTTAGCTACTCTGACCTTAGAGCTAAGGCAGCAGAAATGTACAATTGAGGCATATTGCCAATAAATCTAGTAAAATAAAAATACAATACAATGTAAATAAATACATTCTTTTAGGAAAAGCTATGTGTTAAATGTTGCAAAGATATGTTGAATCAACAACAATGGGTAATATTCATCTCGTTAATTTTGTGCAGTTTGGCAAAATAAATCATCTCCTTTCTGAACAATGAGTTAGTATTTAAACAAGAAGCAAATTAACATGTTGTCCAGGTTAGGGCGAAAACCAAAAACTTGTCTGTAACTGTTACTTCTGGCTCCAGTGTTATACTATAACCCTGTCATGGAGCTGTCAGTTATTTAATGAGCGATCATTTAATGATCCATTCGCAAGGCTGCCACTTTCTAACAAAGTTAATGATAAAACAATAAGGTCAATCTCATGAATTGGGAAATCTTTTTGGGTTGTTCTGGGGTGGCATTTGTGTAACGCAACATTTTCAATAATCGGTTATGATATTTTTCAACACTAAATATTAGATTACAACTCATTATGACCTAAATATATTCACAATGTTGATTTTTGGATGATTTTAATTCAAAAATCCAAACTAAATTACCTTCAATACACAAATGTATTTGGATGTGGGGACTATTGGAAAACAAAATGACCAGCATAGGTGGCATAAAAATAGACCATCTGTTTTGTATTTAGTTTCCCCGTCCATCTGCTAAAACCTTAGCTGAGCTAGCTGACACGCCTCAGCGTCAAAGCCTGTCACTTCCAAAGACACACAAGTACCATTTTACACAACTATCACAGATGTGCTATGGCTGTTTATCATCCCTACATGGCTTTTGATTGATCTAGCATTAACTCTTTATGTACTGTGTTCTGTGTGCATGTTTCAAAGTGCTACTATTTCTTGTAAACTTGTTGTTACAAAATATTGTCAGTTTTATTTTATTTTTTTTAACTTTCACATACAACAATCTGTTTTTATATCTGAAGATAAAAATCACAAAAGAGAATATGATGTTAAGTTTAAAGTTGTTTGCACTACTTTAAAGCAAACATGCTTTTCTTTTGTCGGGGTAAAGGTCTGAAATGCTCAACAAATTCTGAAAATTTTGTGGTAATAAACTTTTATTAAAAAAAATAATGTGTGGTTAGTGTGTGGTGGCATGCATTAAAGGCCATCTAGGATGGTCTCTTTTTTTCCCATCTGTTCTTTAATATGCAGTATAGGGGAAGAAATAAAATAAGTATTTTATTCTTTTCACTGCTCCTTTCCAGGACTTAGATGTGACTTATGTAGTGCACTGAATTTAATGTGGTATTCTTCATGAAAGTAACAAATAAACTGAATGAATAAAATCCTACATGAAATAAAGGAGGGCAAAATAATTATTTGTCACAGATTCTGCAACTTGTTCCACTTAAAAAATGGAGAGTGGTTTCCAACATTCATCATAGATACACTTCAACTGTGAGTGACAGAATTTAAAGAAGAATCCGGGGAAATCGTTTTGTTTGTTTTGTAAAGAATTTGTGTGTATATTAAGTGCAGAAAACAGGTGTTTAAAAAATAAAATGGATATTTTTTTATGCCAAATTACTTTAAAAAACTACTTTTAATTTAGGTTATTTACGTGTTCAGCTAAGACATTTCCTGGCTTCTTGGTTGGAAACTCCATACATCACTGCCACACATATGCAATGCCCTGAGCTCTTTTCTGCTCTTCGTTGGCACCTGCACCTATTGATTTCTTGATTCATTTTTAAACAAATGTAGTCTTCTTGTCCAACTAATTTTGTTTTGTTTTAGATCACGAAACAGAAGTTAACAAAGGTCCTTCCTCAGCCAAGAATGCAGAATTAACATGTGCCAATGACAAATAACTGAAAATGACAGTGTAAATTTGTGTAAAGTGCCTGTTTACCTGCTCTTGTCTCGAGGGCACTGTCAAATCTAATCCTGATTGAGCCCCACACTTTCCAGATTCCAGAGGACTGCATGCAAATAGGTTTGGCTGCAAAACAGATGGAAATGATGGTGGTGGATGTATATAAAATCGATGGAAAAAAAAAGGATACTTACAAACCATTGAATGCTTATTTTCTTGTGTATTTCTTGAGAAACAAGATGTTTTTTGTTCCCTGTGTTGACAGAATTTAATTATTTTTTTCACTTTCAATTGAATTTTTTCTAATCAAATTTGTATACCCACTTCTGTATACATATACATCTATATATTTTCTATATTTGCCTGCCAGCACTCAATACTTTCTTTATTGAATGCTCCATATCCCTTGGTGGACATACTGTCTTCTTTTGGAACACAACTCCTGACACAAAGTGTTAGTTGGTAGGTTATTTCTAGCAGCGCTCACTAGTAAACATGGTTTTCATCTGGGAAATAGTGTGGAATTGGATGTTGCACAAGGGAAAGAAGACTAATCTACAAATGGATGTTTATTGACAAGCCTTCAGTGCTGGAAAGGAGCAGCTGCTGCCAGCTGAAGACAACAATTCTCCTCTGTAGCCCCACTCGCACTAAAATGCACAAAGATCAAAGTCTGTTGGCCAGCCGTCATCTAACACAAGCCAATTCATCATCAAGATAGATGTGAGATTTCCTGAAATATCGTCAAGCCGTCAACTCAAGAAGACAGAATCCGTGTACGCAAGTGATATCATTATCGAGTATCAGCTTGACTCCTAGCAGCAGCTCTCACTGCAAGGAGATGTGAGATTTTACTATCCTTCCTTATGCCTGTGGAAGATAGGAGATCTGAGAGAAAACAAAAGTTTGATTGACAGTCTGATGAAGCAGCTCAGCCAGGGGTTCCTAATGAAGATGTCCATCTGCTGCTTTATGTAAAATACTTTCTCAAACAGCAGCACTAGGTTATAGCTTGAAGAGGGAAAAAATGATTCATGTGGCTGCAGTGGGTTGTTTAAAATGAAATAATCATATTTATTCCACAGAGGAAGTCCTGCTGACTTTGTTTATAACTACCTTTCATTTCAATCCTGTGTAATTCTGTTGTTAGCAGTTTCATTAAGACTTTACAGCAGTTTGACATTGAAGGAGAAGTAAGTGAATGTCTGCAGGAAACGGAGCACTCAATTCCACAGAAAAATGTGATGTATGGCACACAGTTATGCATGAAAGATGAAAATTACTTCAGTGTAAAACTGCCATCCCGTCTATAGAAACAAACCATATGACTTAATATAAATAAAGACTGGTAGGTTCATGAATCACTTCCCTGTAGAACTCTAGCCCTGTCCTTTTTTTCCTCAGCAGCCTTGACAAATACCAATAACTGCTGCAAGACTGTGACGACAGTGATCAATCTGCATTACATTTTCAAACTACTAAAACAATGCTCACCTTTTCTCCTTGCTGCACAGCAATTGCACAGTGACAGCAGCCCGAGGCTGAGCACCGAAAGCACTGAAGTAAAAGGTCAGCCCTCAGTTATAGGCATGGTACTGTTTGCTCATAGCTCTGCTTGAAGAGGCCATTATTGATCAGGCCCCGTCCCTGCTGCCAGTGTAAAGAATACACACATTCTGTTTGTACTTTCTAATTGGGCAGGATTCACCTTGTGGAATCTGCTGCATGGACACTTGCAGTGTAGCAACATATTAAATATTTTACACTGCCTAAACACAGCAATGTTTATATGTGCCAATAGGACAGAATAGAATAAACAGAACTGAGTAGATAGTGGTGGTGTACAAGGCAACATGAGTCAGAAGATATTCTAACTCTGATCTACTGTTTTTTTTTAATAAAATTGATTAAAAAAATATTGTTTGTTTCAAAGTAATCAAACATTGATGGGAACAATTGTTATTATTATTATTTTTTAACTGTGATAAAAATGGAAGGATATTCAGTACTGTGCAAAGTTTTCAGGCAGGAGTGATAAAACGCTGTCAATGGAAGACTTAATCATCTATTTACATCGATCAACAAAATGCAGCTAAGTAACAATAGAGGAATCTGAATCAAATCAACATTGATTGTGACTGGTCTTTGCCTTTAAAAGAGCATCAGCTCTTATATTTACACTACTAAATTTTTTTAAGCAACTCAACTGGTAGGTTAGAGAAGTAACCCCTGATCTTTTGTGGATTTAGGGTTCCTCACTTTTTTCTCTCTTCAGGTTATCTCCATGATGTAGGAGTCAGTCCTTCTTGATGTTCTTTATGATAAAGTTACTGTACTCCTAAATTACTGTGGCTATGTGTTTGGGGTTGTTGTCCTGCTGAAGAACACATTTGGGGCCAATCAAACACATCTCTTCTGCATTGAAAAACAACATTAATCCTAAATAAACCTCCAACTCAATTTCAAGAAATGCAATCCCAAAAATTCAAGGAACCTCCACCATGCTTAAGCCTTAGTCACAACTGCCCTTACTGGTGGATACGGGCTGTCTGTGAACGAAAAATGGGCAAATATGGACAGGGCACGTTGGTGGTCTGCAAGAAATATCAAGATTATAGACCACCCAGTGACCCTGGAGGGTGAAAATGTTCATGTACATCTTTTACTACAGACATGCTTCAGGCAACAGTTGATAACAAACACATAAACTACATGTTAGGGTAAGTGAAATAGGTGAGACCAAGGAGTGGTCTACTTTCTAACCCTTAGAATGATACCCAGGGAGCCTGTCAGTCCTAAAGGGAAAGGTGTGTGCTACTTAGACACCCACTGCCTGTCTCTTGCACGCAACCTGATGTTAGAAATAAGAAAATTAGACAACCAGAGCATAGTTTGTGTATGCATCCTGCACATCCAGCACACCTTGTGCGTGCACCATTTTTGTCAGTAAGGACCCAGTTCAAGCACCTCACTTACGACTTGAGTGCTGCTTAAAGGGCATCATACAACAGCATCACTCTTACATCATGTGTGCGATTAACGTTCATTATCCTTACAAATACTTTATCACACACTTAACACATGCACAACAATTGTACATTTACTTTTCTTTTCATCCCTTGAGCCTAAAGGAAACTGCAAAAAAGACCTGTGCTCACCTTCAGATGCAGATGCGTCTGTCTCGACCCTCCATGGGCTGGGACAACCCAAAAATCTGCAGCCCGTACAGGTCAACCCCCGGATGGGTGCATGTGACAAAGGTTTTACCTGTGACTGAGGTTTTACCTGTTGGCTGCAGATACTCATTAAACTTCACTCCAAGACTTTAATGAACAACCAAATATTTTAGATTTTGACTCATTAGAACCTGCTGCCATTTTTCTCTACCCCAGTTTCAACGTGTTTGTGTGTAAACTTCAGTTGCTTGACCTTGTTTCCACATCAGAGATTTGGCTTTTTGTTACAACTTTTCCATTAGGACTTCTCCAGACAGTGGATCAGTGTGCCAAAGTTCCACTGGTTTCTGCCACTTCTGATCTGACTGATTGCACTGATGGACATCTTCTGATTTCGAATTACAATAAAGTTGATGTGTCTTTCATTTGCTGCTCTAAGTTTCCTTGAGCTGGATTCTGTCTCTTTTAGAAACTTGACTCACTTTACTAACAGCATAGAGGAAAAGTGTGTTCATAAGGACAAGAATTTATAATTTCACATCCTATAAGAAGCCTTTAATCTCCAGCCGCAAAGCATGTGATGAATTGCTGCAGTGCCATTACAGCCTCTGCTCTGTGGGAGGTCAATAACTCATCTATGATCACCGAGTGTGACCATCGTGACGCACTCTGATCAAGAGGGTATGACAGTCTGTGATCAACTGCAGATTTCCCATATTGCTATGCAGAGTGACACGGCCTTAAACAAATCATCTACAGCCAGATGCTTTTCTCATAGTTTCATCCTTGATACTCCTCCTGAGCCAGGAAAGTTCTATATTGTAGCAGAGCTGCCGTACCATAAATCATTTTGTAATTATAAATTGTATGCAAGGTCTTGGCATGTTGACAAATTAAGCAATCTGCAGAGGCAACAGTGGGCAGTGGTGTTCTATTTGGAGATAACTTGAACCACTGAGTGGTAGGTGTAACCCTTAAATTACTAAAAATAATCAAATTTTTTAAACTTTGAAGTTTGTCATCTGTCTGTTTGAAAAATGACACTGCTACCATATTAATGATGACGTGTCAGCAGTCAGTAAAGAAAAATTTTAGAATTCATTTTTTGTATCCATTTATCAGACTGCCTGCATCAAATGTTTTATTTTTCAAAATAATACATTTTCCTTGGTTTACTTTGCAATGTTGAAGATCCGGATGATTTAAGACACAATGCAGAGGTATCTTGGTAAAGGAAAATGTGTCAAAATAGACGAGCTTGTAGATTTGGTGTTAAAACTTGCGCACCAAAAATCTGCATCTGTGTATAAAAATCTTCTGCTGTAAAGTACTAATGTACATATAAAAAACTAAATGTCAAGTCAAAGAAGAAGATAGTTTTACACAAATGAGATTTAAATGTTGTACTACTTTAACAAAGATTATATCAGAACATTACTTTGTTGGCTTCAGAATCTTTAAAGCCATTGAGAATTTTTGACCAAAAAAGGTATGATCCATATTTTAATTTAAAAACAAAATCTTAAAATTAAACAAAGTGAATTTCTGACATAACCTTTGTTGTAGTAGAACAATAAGGTCATGATTAGTCCGTATAAAATGTTTGGTATCTGTAGCTTTACAGCCATTGAGCATTTTTGACCAAATATGATCCATATTTATATTTAAGAAATTCTTCAAAATAAACAAAGTGGATTTCTGACATAATCTTTGTTGTGGGTGGACATTAAGGTCATGTTTAGTCAGTTCAGAAAATTTTGAGAAAATATAGTCTGTACCTTCAGAACTAATAAACCTTTTTGACCCGATATTATCCATATTTAAATGTAAAACAGAAAATCCTAAAAATGAACAAAGTGAATTTCTGACCTAAGCTTTGTTGTAGTAGTACAATAAGATCATAATTAGGTAATGATTAGTGAGTATAGAAAGTTTGGTGACCAATCATGATC